>JBAMJV010014719.1:0-28601 GCA_037951105.1 Echinarachnius parma
GAAAGTATATTGGATGAGGAATCTACTAATATGATGACAAATATTTTGGAAAGAACACTATAAGGTGTGTCAACAAATATATGTAAAAATATAACGAAAAAAGCAAGAAAAGGTTAGTATTGGAGAAAATGTTTCTAAGTACTGTATAATGGTTTACGTATAATGTTTGAGTATCCATTAAAATACAACTTCATACTAGTTATTATTACAGTACTTTTCCCAGAAACGTGATTGTAATTGCTGGTCTTTTTCGTCTTGTAAAAGCAATGCAACATAATTAAAGTGGATTGTAAACATTATATTCGTGATTGTAATTCTCGCGTGTAAAAGCACTCTAGATCTATCTGCACATAGGGAGGCAAAGTAGCTTTTGTGTGGCTTGGTACGAACAGTCGCGTCACGTTCACGTTAACGTCACTGTGAACGGGTTATGTACCTTTGTGAAACAGGTCACCCAAATCTACGAAGTGTAGGGGTAAAGTGACCCAACAATTTGTCGTTTTCCCTCCATGCCGGTGAAAACTCGAAGTGTCGCGCTTTTAACCAAATCGTGACGTGAGCGTTTAATCAAAGATTTTAAAATTGCAAAACGCTTGTTACTAAGACTAGACATACACGCACAAAGAGATTTAAAAATGTCGGACGAAAATGCCGATACCCCCTTATCAAATCCTTTTCAATCAATTATGTTTATAATATGTACGTGCATAATTCAGAGTAATCTGAGACGATAATATGCAGTTCTGTCATTTTAGGTAATGTACAACCATACCACTTGCATTATTTGTCTTGTTATATGGAGTATTTCTAAAGACGATGTCGTGCGTGGATTTTGCCAAATGTTGATTTCCAACTGAATTGCTACACGCAGCGGACAATTCAGTTCGCATACACGCCTGAAGTCCTCCCCGTGCTCGACGTCTGAGCGTACTGGCCCTTAACGGCGTTGTATGTGCATGCCTGTGAAAGTGAATGGTGATGTGAGTGATCGTGAGTGAGTGATGTTGGCAAGTGATCAATGAGTTAAAAGTATTAAAACAATGATTTGATTAATAGTGTTTATTTATGGTTATTGATCGAGTCAATCTATCAATTAATCAGTCAATCATTATAATGATAAACAATCACACCAACCAATCAATATTAAAATAAATCAATTATGTATTTGACATTCGACCTAGCTACTTGTAGGCAGGTTGGCGTACCCAGGATTTTTTCAAGGGGGTGGGTGTAGGGGGGGGGGGGATATTTCCGTCAGACAAATTGAAGTAAGCGGGGGGAGTGTGGGGTAGGGGGTGTCCGTAGAAAAATGACCGCAGCCGAGGACGAGCGCGAGACCAGGGGTCACAAATTTCGATGGCCGAGACCAAGGCATTTTCTTGAATTATGTAAGGGGGCGGTGGGGATGGGGGTACGTGGGTGTCCATCCCCCTGCCCCCAGGCCTGTGTACCGCTATAATTGGTATTTACAGTATAGGTAGGATCGGGTTCGTTCACGATTAAATTTACGACCGAGTATTAGTCTCTTCTCACGACAATTTACATTAAGTTGTTTTAACCGCAAGCGACAATTTACGTGAGCTGTTCATGAATGCATATAGTATATCTACAAACTGTTGGGTCACGTAACCCAACACATTCGTAGATTTGGGTGACCTGTTTCACAAAAGGTAAAGAACCTTCACGTGACGTTGACGTGAAGCGTGACGTGACTAGTTCGTACCAAGCCCTTTTGTTGTGATACTGTGATATAAGTTTGCACGTGAATACACTGTACTAAAAAAATTATCATGCTCCCCTCCTCTTTGCAACATCTTTCTACAGTTTTAAATTATGCTCCAAATTTATGCTCCTCCTTCTCAAATGGTAGGGCTCAGATTAGGCTTTGAATTTGTTTATCCAAAATGTTTAATTGTCCAATGTTTAACTATTCAGGACATCTGGTAATTGTATATAATGATCCCATCCATAAGAAACTACCCTAGTCTTGAGGAAGCCACCCCCCCCCCCCCCCCCCCCAATGCTGAAGTAAACAGCCCCTATTCATTACATCTCCTTTGTGTGGTAGATTAATCGCTCTTAATTTCAAGATGTGTCCAGCCTAGTTTATCTTCCAATTGGGCACTTAGACCCAATTATTGCATGACCAGACACACAAAGGCAAAAGTAGTCTTGTGTCAAGTTGTGTGTGAGTATACTTGCACATGATTCCCTGTGCTCAGTACATGGGGTCATGCTATTATGGCTCAAAAATTCATGCTCCCCTCCTCTTTTGCATGGTTTCTACACAGTTTTCTATTATGCTCCAAATTTATGCTCCCCTCCTCATGCTCCCCTCCACCTCCAACCATGAAAAATCGCTGTTTGCCCCAAAGAATTTAAAAGTAACTCAACAATGATGAACTGAAATTTCTGTTTCTGATTTTAAATCAATAGTCACTTATAATGCCTTCACTTTCATACCACATATGACAATTTTGCCTTTGTTTTAAAAGTTTGGCACTCTGTTTAACTACCATTCATGTTGATCAGATGTAACTAACACCACCTATTCACTGGCCCAGTTCAAAACACACGGCCATTTATACCTTATTTCGTTTCCTTGGGCTAAAATGCCTCTTAGCAACAAACAAAAATCTATAAAGAAAAACAAAAAAAGCGCTTTCAAAACTGCTCTGCCCACAAACTCGCCACAAACATTGACAAAGAACAGATGGTTTAGTTTTGACAGGCCATTTCGTTGTGAAAGCGAGAAATTGATATAAGTTGGGCACCTTATGTTGTCTTGGATGAGGATGCTATTACGCGGGGCAGATATTTTGATCTAGGTTAACATTAGCCTGTATTATTATATTCAGGATAATATAATATACTCGATTTATAATAGCGCCTATATAATATGATTATAATCCGCACCATGCGCAAGGCGTACTCAAGATGGAATCTGCGCGTAAACCTTTAAAGGGATCAAGTACTTTTGTTGACATGTGCAACAAGTGATGATTTGTATTTGTGTGATCTGAAACTTAGTAGCCATAATGTATGAGGCACTTCACGTTAAATGTATATATATGACTGACTTATGTACGATGATTTAAAGGGATAGTTGTGTTTTGGTATAGAGAGTAGCCTACAGTTTTGGTCATAACATGAATTTAGTAACCAAAACCTGCACAATTACAATTACAAACGAATTTTAAATCAAATATTGTGCAATGTGATGTTTTGTTGAAAAAGTGAATAGAGGGTATAGAGATAATCAACAACTATTTAAAAACCTCTTTTTAACTTTTTTTAAAAAGAGGAAGCATTCAAAACGAAAAATTTACGGCTGGATTCAAAATTATTGAATAATTGTGGGGCTCCACAATTTTTCACATGGTTATGTTTATGGATATTTCAGATTCAGCCATTCTTCTGAACCGTTTTGATCAAATAAAGTTTATTCTGTCATTAAATTGTATGCTCTTTCGATTTGACACGCAGTTTTTTTTCGTTATCTCACAACAAATTATTGTGTGTAGCGCCCTCTATATACCAAAACTCAACTATCCCTTTAATGAAAAGTGATACTCGTTAACTCCATCGAACTGACTTTGTACTTATACAAAGATAATTCAACATCTGAACACTTTCAATAGTATATATCTTGTTAACGAAAGTGAAATTCGAAAGTCCAAAACCTGTTCCATGTTTCTATTGGTATTACCGAATAAGTATCATATAACCGCAAGAGTACGAAGTAAGTTAGGCTGATAATGTTTACTATAGAGATCCCTTTAATTTAACACTACAATAAAGAACAATATTGTTTAATTTCATCAGTGGCAACCATCAACGATTGGAGCTTCGGCATGATAGTGCACACCCGAAAAAGAAGTCCCAGCGCCTCGCGGGGCAGAAGGAGGCGTGCTAACATGCCCTACCCCGACCCGCCGACCAAACCCGAGGGCCCTTCATCCAACTCGTGTGGCGCCGAGCCGAAGGAGACCGAACCGTCAACTATTGCACGTACGAAAACCGCTACGGAAGAATCCCGAGTGGCCCTTCGGGAAATCCGAAGATTGAGAAGAGGTACGCGCTGGCGGTAGACTACATGTCGATGCGGCAATCTATGACTATCATGACGTCAGTCCCGGTCGACGCGGAGGTCTATACTTGTGACGTCACGGCAGTTGGACAGATTGGAAGTTCGTCCTGATGTGGAAAGTGTTGTGTACAATGAGATTCGATACAAGGTAGCATTATACAGTATACAAGTCTTAAAAAGGAAATGAAATGGAATGAAATTAAATTCATTTACATGAAATGGGATGAAATGGAATCGAATAGAATGAAATAAAATGAAAACAACTCATTTGAAGTGAATGAATTGGAGAGAAGTGACGTGAGTTTAAATATTCCTTTGAAAAGATCATTTTCGAACATAAAAAAATTAAATACACGTGACACAAATCTACATCAACAACCAAATAGGTTTTTGCATACACCTATATCAAACTTATAATATAAATTGTCAGTGGGTTCAATGGGGAGAAAAACTAACGACATTTGTTGAATACAATTTATTTGTCTAATTTTCTGATCATTAGGAATTTCATTGCAATGCATATTTCGGCTACCTGCACAATTGACAATATTGATTGTTTGCTACTTCGGCAGTTTTTAACTTTTATTGTCTTAAATTCAAGGATGTGTTTATAAGTCTAGTTTCATGGGAAATTAGTTGGTTATTATTATTTTACTATAACACAGTCTGTAGGTCAAGGCAGACCCATATTATAGAAAACAGGGGGTGTATTTTAGTTTTCCCGTGCAAGATGATGGGTGCACTTTATGACAGAAAATATAGGTTTTCCCGTCCATTTTTATACTTTTCATCTTTTCAGCAATGTTATACCTTTGTACTTCAATTTCGTCCCGAGAAGCATGGAATGTGCTAAATCCCCAACTTCAATTACGTCTTTGGTCGATCGATTTCACAACAAGTACAAGTCCAATTTACATGATTTAGCTTAGTCTTTGTCATTACATTGTCGTCAATAGCAATTTCACATTCGTCGGTCACAGTGTTGGCTGAACACATAAATGTGACCGACGAATTGAATTGTAATGTAAAATGTGTGACAAATGACTACATGGAGTAGGACATCTTGTGAAAGTGATCGACCAAAGACGAAATTGAATATATATTATTGTGTAATTTGTTTAATTCAGATCAGTAGTAAAGTCACCAAAGAGAACAAGTAATTTGTAGTTTTGTAAAATAATTAAAACAATAACTGTTTGTCTGTTACCATCCAGCACTATTTATATTTATAGGTTCTCACCGTCCATTTTCAAACTGTTGTCATTCAAATGTATAAATTACTTTACTTCAATTTTGTCCCGAGGAAGCCTGGAATGTGCTAATGCCAAGTTGAATTTCGTATTTTGTCGACCCAATTTCACAAATAGTCCACTCAATGTAGTCGATGGTCGCCACATAATCGTCCATTACAATCCAATTTCGTCGGTCACCAGATGTGTTCAGCACTGAGACCCTACGAACAATTCGAATTGTATTATTGACGAAAATAATATATATGTGATTTAAATTGAGCAAAAGAAAATGGGATTACCAACGGGATCCCGTTTTCTTCGCTCAGTTTAAATCACATTATTTATTTCTGGTCAGTTTCTCTATATGTTTGAATTGAAAATAATATGTGTCAAACGACTAAATTGGGTAGACTTTTTGTCAAATTGGTCGACCAAAGGACGAATACGGAGTTAGCATTGGCACATTCTAGGCCTCGGGACGAAATTGAAGTATAATGTATAATACAATTGAATGACAAAAGGTTTCAGAATGGACGGGAAATCCTATATAATAGGTTTTCACGGCACTTCCGTTTTGATAATCGTGTCATTACATTTCGCGGAAATTGAGCTGAAGGCTTGCAATTGTGGTTCTAAATCGCATTATGTACATACGATTTAACTCTTCGGCTTAAGTGATTTACTTCTACTTTTAGCAATCAATTTAAAAAACACGCTATTTGCATTCAATTTCGCCAACGGATTTCACGGAACTGCGGTATTACGTAATCACGAATTTTCTCGCTTTAAATTGGATTGACAATTTTACGGAAATAGAAACACGTTTTAAATCAATACAAACAAAATGTTTTCGAATGATCGGTTTTTTGAATTCGAATGCTTAAAAAAGAATTGAGCTGCAACTAATACATCTGCTGGTGACCAAAATCGGCGAAATTGAATGCACACCAAATTAATTCGTATAGCTAACTTACGAACTTGACCGAGAAATCCTATATTATTATTTCGTACTTTACTAATTGCCAGTGGTATCACCGATCAAAAACAGCCCCCAACGTGTCCAGGAATTACACAAGTGCCGGCCACTACCATCTCCGCGAAGATCACGGAAATTGGCGTCAAACGGTACATTAATAATGAGGATAATAATGAATGATAATATATAATAACATTTATAATGATAATAATAGTAATTATATTAATTACTACTATAATAATGATAACAAAAATAATTATAATTATAATCATAATAATGATAATGTATAATAATATAATAATAAATAATAATAATAATAGTAATAATAATAATGATAATAATATATACTACTACTAATACTACTACTACTAACAATAATAATAATAATATTGATAATGATAATAATAATAATGATAATAATCATCATCCAAATATACAAACAATGCAATACTAATTTACAATACAGTAACAACACCATTTCTACTATTACTACTACTACTACTACTACTACTACTACTAATACTACTACTACTACTACTACTACTACAACTACTACTACTACTACTACTACTACTACTACTACTAGTTCTACTACCTACTACTACTACTATCTAGTACTAATACTTATACAACTACTACGACTTCTATACGACTATTACTACTATTATTACTACTACTACTACTACTACTACTACTACTACTACTACTACTACTACTGCTGCTACTGCTACTACTACTACTACTACTACTACTATACTACTACTACTACTACTACTACTACTACTACTACTACTACTACTACTACTACTACTACTACTTACTACTACTACTACTATACTACTACGTCTACTACTACAACCTACTACTACTAGTACTACTACTACTACTACTACTACTACTACTACTACTACTACTACTACTACTACTACTACTATACTACTACTACTACTACTACTACTACTACTAATACTACTACTACTACTACTACTACTATACTACTACTACTACTGCTAATAATAATATTACTACTACTACTACTACTACTACTACTACTACTACTACTACTACTACTACTACTACTACTACTACTACTACTAGTGCTACTACTACTACTACTACTACTACTACTACTACTACTACTACTACTACTACTACTACTACTACTACTATACTACTACGTCTACTACTACAACCTACTACTACTAGTACTACTACTACTACTACTACTACTACTACTACTACTACTACTACTACTACTACTAATACTAATACTACTACTACTACTACTACTATACTACTACTACTGCTACCACTACTACTACTACTACTACTACTACTACTACTACTACTACTACTACTACTACTACTACTACTACTACTACTATCTCTGTCTCTGTCTCTGTCTCTGTCGTCCTCCACAACTTGTCACCTACGACTGGTGGTGGTTTACAGACCACCAACAAGCAGCCGGAACAAGTCACCTGCGGGTACTTTCTTTCGGGAGATCTCCTCTCTACTAGAAATACTCCAATCGGGAAACCAGAGGCTGCTTATTTCAGGAGACTTCAATATCCACATGGATAAGACAGAAAATACACATTCTCAAACGTTCAATGAACTACTTCAGACTGCAGGATTAGACAACCACGTATGCTGCCCGACGCACCGCAGCAATCACACCCTTGACCTAATAATAACGCGATCTGACGATGAACTTGTCTCGGATGTTTATACCAGTCAATCCCTACCTTCAGACCATGCTTCTGTGATGTGTGACGTCAAGGTCATGCGTCCGAAGCCTGTCCGGCGGACTGTCGTATCTCGTCAAACGAAGTCCATCGACATGGAGAATTTCAAGGCTGATATACAATCATCTCAGCTTATAATTGATCCACCGGATAAACTGCTGGACCTGACCACTACCTTCCATCATAACCTTCGCTCCCTCCTCGACAAACATGCACCTGTGTCTGAGAAAGATGTTGTTCTACGCCCACATGCTCCCTGGTACTCGGAGAAGCTGCGAGACGCCAAGCGGAAACGACGGCAATGTGAGAGAAAAGCAGCTAAACCCCAGGCACCTCGAGCGGACAAAGACAACTATGCATATCAATGCAAACTCTACAACGAGCTAATTCAAACCACAAAAAGAGAGTTTCTGCAAGACAAAATTGAACACGCTAATCAAAGACAACTATTTCAGGTAGTTGACAAGATTACAAATCCTGTAGACAGAACTGCGTTACCAGACCATGCATCGGATGTTCAGCTGGCCAACCAGTTCGCTAACTTCTTCAAACTAAAGATTGAGCGTCTGCGAAATGAACTAGATCAGTGTATACATGGGGACTTGTCCGTCAACATCACTGCTACATCTGAAACACCACCACTTCATGAGTTCCATGCTGTTTCTGAAGATCAAGTATTGTCAGTTGTCAAGTCTGCCTCAACTTCCACCTGTGATCTAGATCCGCTTCCAACGCCAATACTAAAGGAATGTTGTCCTGCCCTTCTACCCGTCATCACACAAATGGTAAACCTCAGCCTTCAATCTGGTGACGTTCAACCTGAACTTAAAAAGTCCATCGTAATGCCACGACTGAAGAAGCCTAGCCTATCAACGCAAGAGGTGGCAAACTACAGACCAATTTCAAATATCCCATTTTTGAGCAAAGTACTGGAAAAGGTCGCCATAGCACAGATTCAAAAACACCTTGAAACACACAACCTCTACACACCTACCCAATCAGCATACCGCCGTTCCCATAGCGTTGAGACAGCCTTGGTTCGCGTCCAAAATGACATCCTACAAGCACTCGACAATCGCAAAGAATTAATATTGGTACTTCTCGACTTCACAGCTGCATTCGATACTATAGATCACACGATACTCCTCAGACGTCTATCCGAACGCTTTGGTTTCACAGGAAATGTTCTCAAATGGGTATCGTCATACCTATCAGATCGTGACCACGTTGTGAAAATAGGGAATAGCACTTCAGACATGGTCCTGGACAAACACGGCGTTCCACAAGGCTCAGTCATTGGACCCCTCCTGTTCACCTTGTACACAGCCCCTATTCATGATATCATATCTTCTCACCATCTTAGCTCCATGATCTACGCAGACGACACCCAGATATACACCACTTGCACACCATCAAACCGCAACACTGCAATCACAAAACTCAATGCCTGTATCAAAGACATCCACCAATGGACTATTACAAACAAGATGATGCTCAACTCCAGTAAAACAGAGGTTCTCCATTTTACTTCGAGATTTTCGCCACAGCCAAACCCAGCCATTTCGATCACAGTTGGAGATTTGCAGGTTAATCCTTCAACGGAAGCCAGAAATCTCGGTGCAGTTATGGATGAACATTTATCTCTGAAGGCCCATGTCAACACCACATGTCGCTCTGCAATGACCGCCGTCCGAAAGATAGGGCAGATCCGTGACTGCTTAGAAGAAAGAACCACATCTACGCTTGTACATGCATTTGTAACCTCTAGACTTGACTCAAACAATGCGCTACTCACCAACCTTCCGGACAAAGACATCAAGAAACTTCAAAGAATACAGAACGTAACAGCCAGAATAACCAAGAAAGCACGCCGGAACGAGCACATCACACCCATCCTATCCTCACTTCACTGGTTAGCTATTGACAAACGCATTCAATTCAAAATACTTCTACTAACGTTCAAGGCACTTCACGGCGCTGCACCCATGTACATCACAGAACTCATACACATCTACACTCCTACCCGCGCTCTTCGCTCACAAAACCAACATCTTCTTCAGATTCCAAGATTCAACACACAGCACTATGGAAACCGGTCATTCAGCGTCACTGCACCCACCCTATGGAACCATCTCCCCCATCACATTCGATCCATGACCTCCTTTGAATCATATAAAAGTGCACTGAAAACTCATCTCTTTAACATGTAAATTATGTAATCTGTAGAAGTCAGTGTTTGATCGAGTTGTTACTAGGCTTTTGTTTTAATGAATTACGCTTATGTAGTTAATTTTCTTTGCCTTTTGTTATGTTTGTAAATTGTTATTTAATTTTAGAATAAGATAACTATTGTAAAGTGAAGCAAGTTAATATGCATTAAGTTTATTCTGTATTATTTTGTAAAGCGCCTAGAGATAATTTTATATTAGGCGCTATATAAATCGAATATATTATTATATTATTATTACTACTACTACTACTACTACTACTAATACTACTACTACTACTACTACTAATACTACTACTACTACTACTACTACTACTACTATACTACTACTAATACTACTGCTACTACTACTACTACTACTACTACTACTACTACTACTACTACTACTACTACTACTACTACTACTATACTACTACGTCTACTACTACAACCTACTACTACTAGTACTACTACTACTACTACTACTACTACTACTACTACTACTACTACTACTACTACTACTACTACTACTACTACTACTACTACTACTACTACTATACTACTACTACTACTACTACTACTACTACTACTACTACTACTACTACTACTACTGCTACTACTACTACTACTACTACTACTACTACTACTACTACTACTACTACTAGTCTACTACTACTACTACTACTACTACTACTACTACTACTACTACTACTACTACTACTACTACTAGTCTACTACTACAACCTATTACTACTACTAATCCTACTATGCACGTGCACAAACTAACATAGTTCAACTCATTTCTAACAGTGCACTCAACGGCCTCATGCATGACAACCTTTAATAGACGTCTTCTTCGTCTTCTCATTGATTCAGACGACAAGTGGAATCACCGCAGCCTTGTTACGATCCCGATCATCATTTTCATCGGAATGATCGTGGTGGTTGTCACCGTCCTGTTCGTAAAATCGGGCAAGTCCTTCCATTACATCGGTGAGAAACCATAAATGTTGTTACACAATCGCTAGTGCTTATTATTTCTTTCAATGTCTGATATCATCGCATTCATATTCGAGCTAGAGTGCTCGATCTATTACTATATCAAGCGTACCTTTAAAAGCGCCAACTTGTTAGCAATCGAAACGCCTTTATGGCCACAAGAATATTTGTTATGGGGCTCAGAATAAGGTACCAAATTGAAACACTGTATGCTTTTTGTTTAGTTTAACAATCCCAATATGTATGTTGAAAAATCATGCAAAAAACAAAACAACACAACAAATCAATATAAACTTATTGATTTTTTTTAGAAAAAGTATTACGGATGTTGTTGTTTGTTGTTGTTTTAGTTTAATGGCAATCAGTCAAAGGTGACTATTGTTGCTAATTATAAATTCTCTTTTCTCTTTACAAAAAAATAATAATAATACTCTTCAACCATCTTGCTTTTATCTGCTTCAAAACACAGGCCACGGAATCAAGAGCAAGATCGTCTCGACCTTTGTAACCGGTAGGAAGACATTCCCTGCTGTCGATGTAGAAACTCCCAAACGGTGCCAGTCATCGACAGCCTGTTGCCATGGTCACCTTTCCGACACTCCACAAGAAATGTGCCCGACATCCTCTGCCCGAAAGACACACGGCGAGAACATCTATACAAACATCACCCTTTTAGCGTTTCCCCAACAATTACCGAAGTAAACCGAGAACCCAACCCATTACGGCCCCTTACCCACTCCCCCACGAAGGTAAACATTTGATATTCGCGCGACGGCACACTTACCAATATCAGGCCCGACCAAATTATCTTCACACGTACTATCACCCGATTTGCCGATCCTCCACGAACATTGCCGAAGTATAGCCGAAGATAACACGAATGAAAATATCTACGACATCACCTATCAAAAACCCCAAAACCAGGCCATTCCAACATCATCCATAGCACTACTACACTCAAGTCGGTTGTATTCGATATTTATCGAAGTAAGCCGAGCCAAACCAAAGTCCGCGGTCCTGTTAGTATTATCGTGAGGAGACACGAAAACGAAAAGAAAAACAAAACAAAACACGAAAAATAATGCTTCATGCGAGATCCAATACATTTTATTTATGATCATCCTCTTTAGTCCTCCTCGATCACTGTCGGAGAAACCCGAGAACGACCCGAAAGCTAAGTTAAGTTCGTGTGCAGACATCAACAACCAAAACCCATACCCATCCCAAATAAACATGTATACACCATCCTCACTGGAATCGGTCTAAGGCCCGGCGCAGACAGAGCCGACTCGACCCGATCCGATTGTTTTTCAGCCTGATTAACTCCGAATGCGCTGCCACAGGACTCCGGTTTTTCCAGTCAAGTGCCAGACGGAGGTCATTCGAGGCCGATTCGACATGTTGGATTGGCTCCGACTGAGCGAAACTGACTCTAGCCTGACTGGAAACCAGTCGGATCGGGTCGAGTCGGCTTTGTCTGCGCCGGGATTTACACGCTATTTTCCGGAGAAACCCGAGGACCCGATCCAGTCCACGACTGTTGCCAAAATAACCCGAAGATGACCCCAAATAAAAACGGAATGAACGCGTGACGCAACCTACCAAAAAAGGGCATCTCCCAAGAAAACATGATTACCCGATCGTTACCGAAGAAATCAGATAGTGACCCGAAGATGTAGGATTATATGTAGTATGTAGTATTATATAGCAATATCAAATATGTCCCCTTTATTTCATCATACTCTTTCTCTTTCGGCGTATCCCTTTAAAGGGTCACCATATATAGGTGATTGAATAAGCATTTCATCCCTTTTCAACGATTTAAGATTTTTCTTTCAATTCTATTTGTTTTAACAACATTACATTATGATATAATTTCATGATAATGAAATGAATAATATAGAGCATATTTAATCATTATACAGTAATATTTTGCGATACTACTATAATAGTGCTCTGAAAGTTTATACATTACACGTTTATCATGTTTATAATCAATTATATTGTTTATTTAATTCGGTTATTTTGATGATAATATACGCCATTGTCATGATATAACGGTCTTTGTTTCCAATACTTCCGCACAATATAAATAAATATTGTGATGTAATAACACATTATTATCCTTGAAATGAGTTTCAGGGACGAACAACAGCACATGGGCGTTCTAGCTCATTTGGAAGGGTGTCTCGGGTTCGAATCCCGGGGACACCCAATTTTCTTTGATCAATTTCATTTAAATTATTTCTTTCTGGTCAGACACCCACTTTTTAAAATATAAAACAAATATTTTGTCATTTAATGAGTTCTAGATAATATGTATGTTTGATGTTTAATTCACGATATATTATATAGTGCTAATAAAGTAATCGATGTGAAGGAATTACCCTAACCCGCGAACCCAAATTGGCAACGCGGACATCGATACACTTACTGTCTTATTATAATATATTTGTTTATTATATCTTGACATATCATAAATGTCATATAATCTATCCATATATCATTATACTTATTCATTATGATGCAACATTTAGCGATTGGTATTGTATCTCTTGCGAGCGTCACATTTTGTGTCTATAGCGATGTAATTATTAAATATTTAACCAACATAATAAGGAGATAAAGCGATCTAGTAACTTTGTTGACATTTGCTAAAAGTGATGAATGGTTAATAACACGTGTATTTCTGTGATCTGATATGTCCACTAAGTCATGTGTGAACGTTTCACGTTAGAAGGATGTTATATGGCCAAGTAATGAGCGAAATGCGAAGTGATATATTTTGCTAACTCATTGCACTGATGTTGTTTACAGTACAATCCGAATACTTCGATCGTAAACATCTCTTTAACGAAAGGGAAATTTGAAAAAAAAAAAAACCTGTTCCATGTTTCTTTCGGCAATGCGAATACAACAAGGTATGAGAGAACCACTAGATTTGGACAATGCTACTTGATCCCTTTAACTCAGCTAAAACTATAATATATCATAAGTTCGACATTGTATAGTTTTGACAAATATTTATGGTAGTTGTTGTTTACATAATTGATTGTTAGGTTTCATGATTTATTTATATATATGAAGAGCTCAGTTCCAAAAGGCGCTAAATCCACTTTCCATAAAATTGAGTCAACAATATATTTACATTTATAAGCTACGTAGCTATCTAGGAATCCACATTTTACGACAAATTACTCACTCAAAATCAAAATATAGAAAGTTCAATTTGCATGTTCCCATAGGCACGTGTACAAAGTTGGTCAAAGAAACCTGTTGAAAAAGTTGAAAAAGTGGATATAGCGCCTTTTGGAAGAAAGCTCTTCATATATAGGCTATATATAGGCTATATATCTTTTGATAAGTGAGCGATATATTTCATTGTTAAGTGCTATATTTAGGTCTCCGTATTATGTCTCGTGATTTATTGTTATGATGTATGGTTGATTATTATGTTTAGTAATTGATTCAAATGTATTATGTTTTGGTCATAATTTTGTTTTATAGATTGCTTTAATTACGTTTAGTGATTAATAATGTAGTTTAATAATTAACAAGTGTATTATTTTGGTTTTCTTCCTTGTATATACAATACATAATAATATATACTTGTGTTTGACAAAAGGTTGTGTAATGGTCGTTTGCCTATTTGATCTTTTTTGTTGACAGAGTTATAATTATTGATTGAAATGTTTTATAGGTGGTCAAAATGTGTTATATAAGCGATTTAAAATTACTTTTGGTGATTTATTAAAGTTAAATTATTTACAATGGTTATTTGTTTTCTAACTTGTAAAGAACATTATATTAATTAATTGTGTTTTGAAAACGATAGCTAAACTATTGTTTGTGCATGGGTTGTTTTTTCGTTGAAAGGCGAAGTGAAATCATGGATTTGTAATGCTCCGCTAAATACAATCCATGGTAATGAATTAGAGAGAGAGAGAGAGACGTGCAGACTTTTACTTTACGAATTATGGTCAAATATAGCAGTAATTTAGATTATACTCACTTTTTTCACAAAAATTACATTTATGGGAATGATAATCACTTTAACAATCATTCTGGTACTTTAACATGGGCTTTTACGATGTAAAACAACAACAACATTAAAAACAACCAACGTTGTACCCAAATGTAAGTGAGTGTATCGCCTTCGTCGTAGAGGGCGCTTTCATGGAAGTTCATCAGAGTTCTGAGTTACAGGTTCCAGGTTACCATATGAAGAGTTCGTTTCCAAAAAAGGTAGGTCCACTTTTGTAAGTTTTGAGAAAAAGAGTTTTTTTTTAATTTCTCATAGTTAGCAATGTTGAGAGGATAAACGATGTTTATTACATGAAAGAGCATTATAATAGGATTGTAAAATTAACTCTTTAAACAAATCCCAGAACCTTCTGTTTTTTTTTTATTATTTTTTTTTTTCATTTTTTTGGACCTAACCTTTTTTGGAAACAAACTGTGTTGGACCTAAACTCTTTTGAAAAAAAACTGAATTTTCTTTTTAAATTTAAAACAATTTCCAGTATGAATTTTAGTTTTCTGTTAGCTTTACCGGATAGAGGTGCTCATATAATCTATAAATTAAGCTTAAAAATTGAATTTTGATGGAAAATGGACCTAACCTCTTTGGAAACGAGCTCTTCATATACGCGTCACACAAGTGTTGTATCAACACAATTATGCGTACAAAATACCTTTTCCTATTCTGTGAAAAATGCAATTCAATATCTGAGTTGTAAATCAGTAGGCCTATATATAACTTGAATTACCTTTTGAAAAGCATTTCATTAAGACATGAATTATAATAAAACAGGAAATAAAAACAGGGAAATATACTTATAAGAAAGAAGAAAAAACACTTACGCATTTCTTAGTTTTGTGTAGTTTCGATGACCCTTGATTATTTATTATTCTATATACATGATATACGCTGAACGAAAATATATGACATTTACATGTTAGGCAAATTAATACTAAGTAAGGACAAATAAATACAAGCCTAAAATTAGCACGATTAGATAGCTATTATTTGAATATCATTGTGACAATTGTCAATTTAATGATGGGCTATAGAATACCAAGAACTGAGATCTCGGGGGGGGGGGGGGGGGGGGGTGGGGTGGGAGTCATTGATTCCCTAGTCATACGATAGGCTATGTCGGAGGAAAAGAGGCCAATGCAGGGATAATCAAAGTCAAATCATACGTTGTTTCTACGATTGTCGTATGAGCCCCCGACGACTAGATCCATGCAAACAATCATCGTGCGACAGGACTGCGGTGATGCCGACTTTCGGATTTTTCATGAGGGGGGGGGGGGGGAGGGGGGGGGGGGTGCGTAATTAACACAAACGGGACCGAATCCGAACGTGGCCAAAACCATTGGTTAGACCTAAGTCATGTAAGCAGATGGGGGGGGGGGGGGGGGTGGGGGGGGGGGGGGGGGTGGCGTCCGAGACCACTGTTTTAGATGGTCGAGACCCGAGACCGATATTTGTGGACCCGAGACCAACAAATGTGGACCATTATGAATTGGTGGGAGGGGGGGGGGGGGGGGGGGGGGGGTGCATACGCACCCAACTCACCCCCTGGCTACGGGTATGTTATCGTATAGGGTAATCGTATAATAATTGTAGGGTAATCGCACGATTATCGTATACATTTATTTTAAAGAACCTCAGATAAATTATTTTTACGACACATCCACAACTGGCCTTCAACATTATATCATGCGACATTCGGCTGTAGCGTAAAGCGTAGTACTCAAGTATTCATTATTATTATCAATATTGTTTGTTCAATAATTAACCTCTCTGTGTCACGTATGTTTTCCTTTGCTTGCTGTATCATTATTCTCATAAAAATTTGTTATCTTTTGTTGTCATATTATTGCTACTTGTGTTTTATCATGGTAGAATAAATACAACTATACCTAATTCAAGCCATCTTCACCGTCTGGTTTTCAATAAATGTGTGTTGTGTTTGGTTAAATATCACTGTTATGTTGTTGAACTGTTGTGCTTTATGATAATATAAAACTTTATGGCTGCATTAGCTTCTCATAAATGTTTATAGCCCGTTTTGAATTACTGTCAGATTTTGTTACAGTTTTTTTCTTCTTTTTTTTCCATAAAATCAAAAGATTGAAATAAAATGATAAATTCAAAGTGCGATCCATGACTATTAATCTAATACGGGGACACAGGGGACAAGCCCCAAGTTCGACCCCCAAAATGCATAAGGGTAACACAATAAAATATACAAATAGCCTACATAGAGTCAGCCCCTTCTAATCGGTGTGCCCCCCCCCCCCCCCCCCAGTGGCATAGCTATGGGGTAATTCCACGGTAACGAAGGACATTCAGACGCAATTTTGGAATTTAATCAAATAATTCCAGGATCCTGCTTATGATTCATCATTGTAGATAACATTTCTGAGACTCTTGGTGGGACACCTTTGATTTCAATTTTTGTTGTTGTTGTTACATTACGTTTATTAGATATGGACACTAATGAGGCCGGTAACGGAAGGACGGCAACATGGACATGGATTTTCAAGTTCTTTAGTTATGATCCAATCTCTGTAAACTTTCAAATGCTATCATGTTATATTGGCTCATAGTCCATTCCCTAATGTTCAAAGAGTATTACAACATTTATTTGAAAAAAATATGTCTATTGGTATATTAATTACAAGAAGTTAATTGCTTCACTGTTCGGTAACGGAAGGACAGTAACGGAAGGACAGAGTATTTGATTCATTAAAAATATACTTTATGTGAACACATATTGTGATATCCATCATCCAATTTGGTACCTTAAAACAGAAAAATAATAGAAAGGAATGCAAAAAATGAAGAAAATCTAGAAATAGGCACTGTGTAGTCCCATGTGTATGGGTTCAATGTATGGTGTCTGTTTCTCATATCAGGAGACGCCAATATTTTGTTTAATCATATAAACTGAAAGATATCATTATGTGATCATGATTTATGAAAAAAATAATCCAGAAAAAATAAACAAAGATCAGAAATAATCCTCATTTGATTTTTCCACTTTGGCTCATTTGGCGTGGAATTGCCCTATGGTTTATGAAGTGCGGGGGGGGGGGGGGGGGGGGGCAGGGGTCTTGCATTAGTGAATTACAGTCATGTACAAGATGTGCATGCCCTTCTCTACCTGACCAACACACATAACAAACACAAACCCTTTAGGTGCTCAACACTTTTGAATCTTCAAAGTGGCATAGTTTACTCGTTTCTTTCCCGATTACGCCACAACTTTCAGAGATTATTCCTCCCAATGGCTTAAAGCCAATGGCCCGAATTCTCATCAGTGGCTCAACTTGCGCCGGCCCCAAAAGACAAAGACTACGGGTAACCAGAACCATTTTGCACCTGCAGACCTATTGTGTTGTCGCTATTGGTCCCCGGAGATATTCAAATTGTTTCCTTTCATTATCCAGTCAATCCCTTGAGTTCTGCTTATATGTATCAGGACAATGGGCCCTTTGAAATTCAGTCATAGTATAACCGGTCACCAGCAATACAATGTCCAGGATGATCCGGGACGCAATTTGGCTGATGACCGACTATACTATGACTGAATTTCAAAGGGCCCATTGTCATGATGCCTGTAATCAGAACTCAAGGGATTGACAGAATAATGAAAGGAAACAATTATTATAATATCTCCGGGGACCAATAAAGCGACAACACAATAGGATTACCCGCAGTCTATGTCTTTTTAGGCCGGGCGCAAGTTGAGCCACTGATGAAAATTTGGGCCATTGAAATCAATTTTGCTTGGGTGTTTATTTAATTAATTTATTTTATTAATTTTTAAATTTATTTATTCTCTACTCATGGGATGGATTGCCCTTGTCAGCTACAAGCTGTTTTTCAAAGGGGTCCAGGGTCCAGGGTGTCATTGTCCTTTAACGTAAATGCAGTATCCCTCAATACCGATGAAGACCTTCAAAAGTGCTCAATGCCAATGAACACGCTGTATATTTCTAGTTTCGTTTTTTTTTGTATTATCATGTTTCACAGAATCGGGATAATCATCACTAACCTTCAATCAGTTGCCCGGAAGGAAGGAAGTTAGACCTAGAACATCACGATAACGGGCTAAAATTAACCGCATTGTTCCGAGTTTAATTTTATTTACCAATAATCATGTTTATAATTAGATATAGACCTAATTACTAGCCCAGAACGTAGCGAGGAAGTTGTCTCGGACTGTCACAATATAACGATCCTAAAATGAACTGCTTTAGTTTCTAGTTTCACTTTGGTGATCCATTGTATCCTATTTATCAACACACATTTATACTATTTTTACCCTATATAGGAGATGCCCTGTCGGTCTAATATTAACCGCATTGTTCCGAGTTTAATTTTATTTACCAATAATCATGTTTATAATTAGATATAGACCTAATTACTAGCCCAGAACGTAGCGAGGAAGTTGTCTCGGACTGTCACAATATAACGATCCTAAAATGAACTGCTTTAGTTTCTAGTTTCACTTTGGTGATCCATTGTATCCTATTTATCAACACACATTTATACTATTTTTACCCTATATAGGAGATGCCCTGTCGGTCTAATATTAACCGCATTGTTCCGAGTTTAATTTTATTTACCAATAATCATGTTTATAATTAGATATAGACCTAATTTCTAGCCCAGAACGTAGCCGCAGCGAGGAAGTTGTCTCAGACTGTAACAATATAACGATCCTAAAATCAACTGCATTATTTCTAGTTTCACTTTGGTGATCCATTGTATCATATTTTATTAACACGCAATTATACTATTTTTACCCTACTATATGTGTGCCCTAGAAAAGTAAATTGAATGTAAATGTCCTTTTTCCATGCTGCATATTCAAGTTCATTGAACATCACATGAACCACGAAGTACAACTAATTGTAGTTGGTGAAATCTGAAACTAAACGGTGATAAAGTGTTCAAACGATACAATACAGCTTGTCCCAGAAAAAATTACAACGGCACTTTCCGCAACGATAACTTTAAAAATATTAGATCAATCAGAATGATATTTCAGAGTATGAAACTATAACTTATTACCTACATCTTGCATAAAACCCTATTCGATTTGCTTCAGTGGTCATGGAGAATGAGGATCTTTTGTTAATCACGTCAGATGTCCCTTCCCTCCAGATTTTGTAAGGAGACGTGTTGTCCATTGACAACGGGACTTTCTGCAACGATAACTTTAAAATAGTAAATAAATCAGAATAATATTTCAGGGTATGAAACTATAACTTATTACCTACATCTTGCAGAAAACCCTATTCGATTTGCTTCAGTGGTCATGGAGAATGAGGATCTTTTGTTAATCACGTCAGATGTCCCTTCCCTCCAGATTTTGTAAGGAGACGTGTTGTCCATTGACAACGGGACTTTCTGCAACGATAACTTAAAAATAGTAAATAAATCAGAATAATATTTCAGGGTATGAAACTATAACTTATTACGTACATCTTGCAGAAAACCCTATTCGATTTGCTTCAGTGGTCATGGAGAATGAGGATCTTTTGTCAATCATGTCATGTGTCCATTTTCGTTCATAACGCGTGAACAAGTCCATTTTCGTTCATAACGCGTGAACATAACGAAAATGGACACATGACATGATTGACAAAAGATCCTCATTCTCCATGACCACTGAAGCAAATCGAATAGGATTTTCTGCAAGATGTAGGCAATAAGTTATAGTTCCATACCCTGAAATATTATTCTGATTGATTAATTATTTTTAAAGTTATCGTTGCAGAAAGTTGTCAATGGACAACACGTCTCCTTACAAAATCTGGAGGGAAGGGACATCTGACATGATTGACAAAAGATCCTAATTCTCCATGACCACTGAAGCAAATCGAACAGGGTTTTCTGCAAGACGTAGGTAATAAGTTATAGTTTCATACCCTGAAATATCATTCTGATTGATCTACTATCTTTAAAGTTATCGTTGCGGAAAGTGCCGTTGTAATTTTTTCTGGGACAAGCTGTACGTTGCGTCATAATGTCCCAGTCCATGCACGGTAGGGAGCTTGTGCATTTTGGGACTTGAAACTGTGCAATCTGGCATTCTGGTGCATACCTAGGAAGGAAATGCAGACTTAATAATTTATAGTTTATAATGTGGGTATAAGTGCATCATGATTCTAACGACTGAAAAAAAAGTATTATTTATACAGAAAAACAATTACAAAATATGCACCCCAACAAATAACATTCGCAAAGTGACATATACAGTTCAAACATTGCACCAAATTCCAGATTCAACATGAACAAGGTATACCAGACGTAGACAAGACTGATTCCCAAAGGGAGCGAAGCGACCGAGAAGGGGGGGTTGATGAGAGGTGGGTGTCTGCCCTTGCACGGTAAGGGAGCTTTGCAATTTTTAACTTGAAATTATGCAATCTGTTGCATACCTAAGAAGGAAATTTGGCTTTACATGAAGTAGAATCTGAGTTATCATGTCTCAAGAAATATCTTTTTTTTAAATCACTGGTAATGAATTAGAAATAAGCCATGATTTATTTATCTATTTTTTAAATTTATTTATTTTTTATTTTTTTTTGGGGGGGGGGGGGGGGGCAAAAAAGAACAGTGAACACTGATGTGAGGTTTTACCACAAAACAAAATGTTCCTGAATGCTTTCCATTCAATCATTAGGGAGATACTAACAAAAATCATGTTTTCGTTACCATATGACCTAGATAAAGAGCAGGGGCAACATACTATAGTAGTTGGTTGGTTCGTTTCTTTTTTAATGTTTCTTTTTTAGACATGCTAAGTCAATTATGAGTATTTACACTTTCGCCTGGGACCGCTAATGTATCATCATGTTTTATCACACAAAAAGCATTTGAACCCGGCACGATATAGAGCAAGGACAACATTACATAGTATCATGTAAAGCTAAAGAAAGAACGCCTTTTTAATTATTTTTTCTTCTCAAAACCGCAAAACTAAAACCGTTTCTGAATACAGTACATGTATCCGCCCATGGTTGCCTCCATTATAATGTAGAGTAACTATATATTATGTGGCCAACTAAATTGAGTTGGTTTGATTCAGTGGCGTAGCGTGGTCGGACTGATTGGGGGGGGGGGGGGGGGGCACGCACAATTATTGGGGAGGGAGGGGGGCACACCTTATGTATTTCTTTGTTTTTTTCAAAAAATGGCCACTTATGTTTTGTATTGTTTTTTCAAAATTATTGGGGGGGGGGGGGGGGGCACAGGCCCCCCGTGCCCCCCGTGCCCCCCGTGCCCCCCGTAGCTACGCCACTGGTTTGATTGTTATCATTATAAACTGCATTAGCAAGGACGAGGACCCCAAACTGGGTTGTTGTTGTTGTTGTTGCCACTTGCTAGACTAAAGTTATTAATATCACGTATAGCTAAAAGAAGAACGCCTTTTCATATTTTGTTTTCTCAAAACCACAAAAGTAAATACTAGTAACGGGACAATCCGTTTCCGGATACGTGTATGCGCCTCTGTTTCCTCTCCATAGACATATAGAGTAACTGAGTTGTTGTTGTGGATGTGGTTGTGGTTGTTGTTTTGGTTGTGGTTGTGGTTGTTGTTGTTGTTGTGGATGTGGTTGTGATTGTAGGATGGGGTGGGGGCGGAGGAAAGGGGGGGGGGTGGGAATCGGTGGTTCGAAAAAGACAAGCGACATAATACGATTGTAACCGACATTATAGCTACGCCACCAGTGACCTATATAAAGTACATGGTTCCAAAACTGGGTTGCTGTTGTTGTTTTTTGTTGGTGTTGTTGATGTTGTTGTTGCTGTGGTGGTTGTGGTTGTTGGTGTTGGTGTTGTTGTGGTTGTGGTGGTTGTGGTTGTGGCGTGGTTGTGGTTGTGTTTGTGGTTTTGGTTGTCGTTGTTGTTGTTGTTGTTATTGCTGTTGTGGTTGCGGTTGTGGTGGTGGTTGTGGTTATGGTAGTGGTTGTTGTTGTGGTTGTGGTTATGGTTGTGGTTATGGTTGTGGTTATTGTTGTGGTTGTGGTTTTTGTTGTGGTTGTGGGTGCATGGTTGTTGTAGTGGTGGTGGTTCTGTTTTTTTGTTTTTTTTAGGGGATGTGGTGGAGTAGGATGGGGTGGGGGCGGAGGAAGGGTGGGGGGGGGGGGGGGTGGGAATCGGTGTTTCGAAAAAGACAAGCGACATAATAGGATTGTATAGCTACGCCACCAGTGACCTATATAAAGTACATGGTTCCAAAACTGGGTTGTTGTTGTTATTTTGTGTTGGTGTTGTTGGTGTTGTTGATGTTGTTGTTGTTGTTGTGGTGGATGTGGTTGTTGTTGTTGCTGTTGTTGCTGTTGTGGTTGTTGTGGTCGTGGTGGTTGTGGTTGTGGTTGTGGTTGTGGTTGTGTTTGTGGTTGTTGTTGCTGTTGTTGTTGTTATTGTTGTGGTTGCGGTTGTGGTGGTGGTTGTGGTGGTTATGGTAGTGGTTGTTGTAGTTGTGGTTGTGGTTGTGGTTGTAGTTGTGGTTGTGGTTGTGGTTGTGGTTGTGGTTGTGGTTGTGGTTGTGGTTGTGGTTGTAGTTGCGGTTGTGTTTGTGGTTGTTGTTGCTGTTGTTGTTGTTATTGTTGTGGTTGCGGTTGTGGTGGTGGTTGTGGTGGTTATGGTAGTGGTTGTTGTAGTTGTGGTTGTGGTTGTGGTTGTAGTTGTGGTTGTGGTTGTGGTTGTGGTTGTGGTTGTAGTTGCGGTTGTGGTTGTGGTTGTGGTTGTGGTTTTGTTTGTGGTTGTGGTTGTGGTTGTGGTTGTGGTTGTAGTGGTAGTGGTGGTGGTTCTGTTTTGTTTTGTTTTTAAGGGATGTGGTGGAGTGGGATGGGTTGGGGGCGGAGGAGGGGGGGGGGGGGGGTGGGGGTGGGAATCGGTGTTTCGAAAAAGACAAGCGACATAATAGGATTGTAACCGACATATAGCTACGCCACCAGTGACTATATAAAGTACATGGTTCCAAAACTGGGTTGTTGTTGTTGTTTTGTGTTGGTGTTGTTTATGTTGTTGTGGTTGTGGTGGTCGTGGTGGCTGTGGTTGTGGTTGTTATTGTGGTTATGGTTGTGGTTGTTGTTGTTGTTGTGGTTGTGGTTGTGGTTTTGGTTGTGGTTGTGGTTGTGGTTGTGGTTGTGGTTGTGGTTGTGGTTGTGGTTGTGGTTGTGGTTGTGGTTGTGGTTGTGGTTGTGGTTGTGGTTGTGGTTGTTGTCATGGGCGTAATATTTGTTCGGAAAGCACAATGCATTGGGGGGGGGGGGGGGGGGGGGGTGAGCAATTGTTCACAAACAATGCTCGCCCCTCCAATGCATTGTGTTTTCCGAACAGATTTACGCCCGTGGTTGTTGTAGTAGTGGTGGTGGTTATGTTTTTTGTTTTTAGGGGATGTGGTGAGAAGGATGGGGTGGTTGCGGTTGTGGTGGTGGTTGTGGTTATGGTAGTGGTTGTTGTTGTGGTTGTGGTTATGGTTGTGGTTATTGTTGTGGTTATGGTTGTGGTTATTGTTGTGGTTGTGGTTTTTGTTGTGGTTGTGGGTGCATGGTTGTTGTAGTGGTGGTGGTTCTGTTTTTTTGTTTTTTTTTAGGGGATGTGGTGGAGTAGGATGGGGTGGGGGCGGAGGAAGGGTGGGGGGGGGGGGGGGGGGTGGGAATCGGTGTTTCGAAAAAGACAAGCGACATAATAGGATTGTATAGCTACGCCACCAGTGACCTATATAAAGTACATGGTTCCAAAACTGGGTTGTTGTTGTTATTTTGTGTTGGTGTTGTTGGTGTTGTTGATGTTGTTGTTGTTGTTGTGGTGGATGTGGTTGTTGTTGTTGCTGTTGTTGCTGTTGTGGTTGTTGTGGTCGTGGTGGTTGTGGTTGTGGTGTGGTTGTGGTTGTGGTTGTGGTTGTGTTTGTGGTTGTTGTTGCTGTTGTTGTTGTTATTGTTGTGGTTGCGGTTGTGGTGGTGGTTGTGGTGGTTATGGTAGTGGTTGTTGTAGTGTTGGTTGTGGTTGTGGTTGTAGTTGTGGTTGTGGTTGTGGTTGTGGTTGTGGTTGTGGTTGTGGTTGTGGTTGTGGTTGTAGTTGCGGTTGTGGTTGTGGTTGTGGTTGTGGTTTTGTTTGTGGTTGTGGTTGTGGTTGTGGTTGTGGTTGTTATAGTAGTGGTGGTGGTTCTGTTTTGTTTTGTTTTTAAGGGATGTGGTGGAGTGGGATGGGTTGGGGGCGGAGGAGGAGGGGGGGGGGGGGGGGGTGGGGGTGGGAATCGGTGTTTCGAAAAAGACAAGCGACATAATAGGATTGTAACCGACATATAGCTACGCCACCAGTGACTATATAAAGTACATGGTTCCAAAACTGGGTTGTTGTTGTTGTTTTGTGTTGGTGTTGTTTATGTTGTTGTGGTTGTGGTGGTCGTGGTGGCTGTGGTTGTGGTTGTTATTGTGGTTATGGTTGTGGTTGTTGTTGTTGTTGTGGTTGTGGTTGTGGTTTTGGTTGTGGTTGTGGTTGTGGTTGTGGTTGTGGTTGTGGTTGTGGTTGTGGTTGTGGTTGTGGTTGTGGTTGTGGTTGTTGTCATGGGCGTAATATTTGTTCGGAAAGCACAATGCATTGGGGGGGGGGGGGTGAGCAATTGTTCACAAACAATGCTCGCCCCTCCAATGCATTGTGTTTTCCGAACAGATTTACGCCCGTGGTTGTTGTAGTAGTGGTGGTGGTTATGTTTTTTGTTTTTAGGGGATGTGGTGGAGAAGGATGGGGTGGGGGCGGAGGGGATGTGGGGGGGGGGGGGGGAATCGGTGTTTCGAAAAAGACAAGCGACATAATAGGATTGTAACCGACATATAGCTATGCCACAAGTGACCTAAATAAAGTACGGAGCCCTTATAGTTATATAATACAATATTTACAAGTCGTTTCAACAATTTGATATTGGTTCACGTGATTGGTTTAATTGGGGTAATTTTACACAGATTTCCCCTTATGTCTGTAACTGCTTTTAGTGAAATAATGGGGGGGGGGGGGGGGGGGGGGTGGCACACACCCCAATGCCACCGAAACTTCGCCACTAACACTCAGCTGGAGTTCAATGCGTGTTGATAACAATCAGCACTACTCCGCTACTCATTGTTATCAGTATCATTAAATTACTATTATTTGCATTGTATTTCAGGCGGAACAAATGGAAGAACCCTTTTATTTTTATCTCAAGACCGCAAAGTAAATACTCGTATAAACCGGACAATATGTTTCCGAGTACGCGTATCCGCCCCTGGTTCGCCTCCATAGAATAACTATTATTTAGCTAAATTTAGTTTGATTCCATTATAGTCCAACAAAGTAATTCACTCAAAGTATTTCCGAAGAACTGCCTTCGGGTCGATGCCATATAAAGTGAGTTGATTCCCACGGATGGTTCATTTCAATTATAGCCTCTCACATCTCAGTCATGTGATCTCACTCCCATTTTTTCCCTTAATTTTTTGTTCATCGTTTGATTGTGTAAAGCTAATTAAGCCCCTTTTATGTTTTGTTTGTTATATAATTAATGTTGACTTAAATTTCTATAATGTACTGTATATAAGTAGCTTATTTATTATGTCGATTGTACTTGTTTTTGTATACAGGGCGCA
This sequence comes from Echinarachnius parma, assembly GCA_037951105.1. NCBI lineage: Eukaryota > Metazoa > Echinodermata > Echinoidea > Clypeasteroida > Echinarachniidae > Echinarachnius > Echinarachnius parma. The sequence continues at coordinate 26,915 of JBAMJV010014719.1, forward strand.
CCAACTGAAGTTGCCTACCCTGTATTTTGTTTGAAGACATGAATAAATAAGATGCGGTGGAGTGGGGTGGGGGTGGGATTGCGTTGGGGATGGATGTAAGGTGAGGGGAGGGGGGGGGGGGGGGGGGGGTCGGTGTTCCGATGAAGAGAAGCGACAAAATATAATTGAAACAATAGCTACGCCACTAGTGACCTATATCAAGTACAGCTCGTCCCTTTATTCTTAGCCGTTTCAACGACAAACTGTTATTTGTTCATCATGGTCACTTGTTTACACGACTTGTAAGCCCACGTGATCGGACTAATTGGGGTCACAATAATGTTTTCCGGGGGGGGGGGGGGGGCGGGGGGCTGGGGGTAGGGGAATACACCTGATTAATTTCTGTATTTTACACAGATTATTCCCTTATGGCTGTAACTGCTTTTAGTGAAATAATGGGAGGGGGGGGGGGGGGGGCACGCACCCCCATGCCCCCGTAGCCTCGCCACTAACACTTGGCTGGAGGTTGCCTTCTAGCGTGTTGATACAATGAACACTACGATATCACGGAGCTCCGGACCGCTACTCATTGTTATCAGTATGATTAAATCACTATTATTTACATTTTATTTAAGGCGGAACAAATGGAAGAACGCTTTTTTTTCTTCTTTTAAAAAAAAATCTCTAGACTGCAAAGTAAATACTCGTATGAACAGGATAATACGTTTCCGAATACATGTACCAGCTCGACCGATGGTTTGCCTCCATTGTAAAGTAACTATAGGTTTTCCTAATATGTGGTCAACTAAATTTAGTTTGATTTTATTGTTATAAGGGTCAGATTTGTGAACGATGTACAATTGGCCATTTTCAGACTTTGAGCACTTCTATCCTTTGCTGTGTCTCCTCATTTATTACGATATTGCTTTGATTGGTATCATATTAAAGGGTATTAAAGGGATAGTTGAGTTTTGATATAGAGGGCATTACACAAAATATTTTGTTTGTGAGAAAATGAAAAACTGAGTGTCAAGTTCAAAAGAGCATACAATTGTAATGACATAATAAACTTGATTTGATCAAATCAGTTCAGAAATGGCTGAAATATCAATAAACATAACCATTAGAAATAAAATGTGGGGCCCCTTACCAATTCGTATACAATCTTTTCAAATGTTCAGTTTTTCTACACGCACATGGTACACTAATATTTTGACTACTATCTTATCAACCATACGGCCCATTTATCTACATCCACTTGGACCACTTAAGCCCTGGTCACAACCCACCGTGCGTGTTTTTAGTCTGTACGTTTTTTGGGGAGGCCACGGCCGCCACGTTTTTCTGAAAACGTGGGGAGGGAGAGGCAAAGGCAGGGAGGGAGTACCGTCAACGCACGTCACTCGCACGGTTGCGCAAGGTGTAAGTACGTGGCCCGCACGCCACGCCTGGCCGTGAGCGGTTGCGTGCATCTTACGTTGCGCACGTGGTAAGTGAGTTGTACGTGCTTACAACGTGCTTACAACGTACGATTTCCGTGCGATTGCCACGTTATCGTACGGAGGCCGTACTTACACGTGCTGCTCACGTACGGTGTCCTTACTCAGTCGCATGTTGTAAGTGCGATGAACGTGAGTTTTTCCGCCCGATGTCGGGGGTATATATAGGACGACCTTCCGAGGTTCTCCAGAAGTCCCAGCAGGGAGGG
>JBAMJV010014720.1:0-17641 GCA_037951105.1 Echinarachnius parma
GCACCCCCGACTTTGCCAGGGTTTTTTTTGAGGAAAAAGTATGCGGCGATTACGCCGGTATTTACGGTACTTCTTTATTAAAGGGACCACGGGGTAAAGAGGAACCAAAGTGTTTATCGACAACTAATTCTCGAATGTTCCCAACAACATTCGGCTGAGAATCGCGGATGAGGTTTCTGGATCAAGCTGACATTCTCATTGCAGTTTCACTCCTTATTATTAAATGCATATCCTTCCCCCCTATTTACCCGAATTCGTTTTGATATACAGTCAAACCTGTCTTAGCGGCCACCTGTCTATAGCAGCCAACCTGTCTATAGTGGCCATCAAAAGTTATCCCTGCTCAAGGAAAAACAGTGCTTTTGAACCTGTCTATAGTGGCCACCTGTCTACAATGGCCACTATTCTTGACTCCCTTGGGTGGCCACTATACACAGGTTTGACTGTATCGTTATAAATATATAGGTACTTCTTAAAGGGACCACGGCGAGGAGAGACCGAAGTGTTTATCGACAACTTGCGGGAGTTCCCGACAACATTCGGCCCAGTTTCGGAGGAGGTTACTGGATCGGGCTGGCATTTACTGGAGGGAGACGCGGTCCAATACCTATTTTCGATCTGTTGGCTTCCGCGACCATGGATCAGAAGCCTCATGGCAAAGGTAGTTTGTTTGTTTGTTTGTTTGTTTGTTTGTTTGTCTGTTTAATTTATTTAATCACGGTATATATACAATTGATACAAAGCTCGCTCTCAGTTACAACAGCTGTATTGAGCAGGGCCGTGAACAAAGAATGCAATGTTATCAAGTACAATAACAAATCATAAGTTACAAACGTGAATTAATTAAGAAAGGGGGGAATTTTAAACTTATTTACAATAGATAATAGGTAAAACATTAACAATCAATACAGTTTACAACATCCTCGTGATTCTGATTTCGATAGATGTTCAGTATGATAAGAGGAGAGGGTTGTATTTTCATCCTCACAATACGAGTGGAATACGGCGAGTCCTGAAGAGTGGAGACTAACTATTTGGAGTGGGTCCATGTATTCCAAAGAAGAATATAGCCTACCTATTTCCATTCTAAATGAAGCAGTCCATACTATCAAATGCTGCATCGATATAATAATTACCGAAACCTTCTATATTTGCTCGATCTCGCCTCGAATATTACCAACTGCTCATCTCATAAATTAATTAATTAATTCATTCATTCATTCATTCATTCATTCATTATTTCAGATGGTAGTTATTTCCTGGATGGAATTCACTTGTAACGTCCTTTCTTTTCGTCCTTCTCTCGTTCTTAAAACAGTTCCTTGATCCAGCAAGCCTTATTCCGTACATCCCCAAATATGGACTGGCGATAGAGGTCAACGCGGATGGGACGTCATCGGGAGTGTCCACGACCCAACCGGAGAGACAGTCTCGTCGACTAGCGAGATTCTCGCGCTAGACGAGACAACCATCATCGTTGGCTCCTTTTCACGCACCATTCCTCCTTAGGATCAAACAGGAATAATAGCGATAAAAAATAAAGTAATGGAAAAGAAAAGGATTAGTAATAAATTAATTGCGAAATGTGTTTTTTTGGTACATCATAATGGAGTCTCCACGCCCTACAGAAGAGACGATCTTGTCGAAGAGCAAGAATCTCGCGATAGACGAGACAACATATCCTGTTATTTTATTGTACGTACTATTTATACTGACAATCAAACTGGATTGAAGAAAATACCCATATAGTTGTATCACGGTCGCAGGACCCATATGCAGATATTGCCTTCGAACATGTGTAGAGATTAGATAAAACCGTAATATTTTTAAACCCCCAACTATTATATAATCATGATAAAATTAAATTGTATCCTACATGTTCTAAATTATGATTAACATTTCAGGCATTTTCATTGTTTTATTTAATTATTCTATATTGTTTTGTTTGTTTGTTTTATTTCCAAATCAATATTTTAAAATACATCAAAAAGTCAGAACATAACATAAGAACATAATATACACAATTTGTACACAAAAGTAAATACAATTCTTAAATAAAATATTCTATTTGTATGTTGGTATATATAAATGATAATATTGGTAGGATGGCCCGTTTCAGATCATCATTATGATGGATCTTGTTCTTCCACGGGGTCCTATTAAAAAAAATATTTGGTGCATATAACATACATAGTAAAAAGTCACGCATTTTCTTATCATTACATGCAGTACTCTACCCCTACCCTCTAAGATCCCCACCCGCACACCCCCCCCCCCCCCACCCCCCCCCCCCACCCCCCCCCACCACCACATCCTCACTCTAAGACCCCCATCCCAAACACCCAATCCCAACCACCCAACCTACAACAAGCGGGTCATAGTAAATCTATAATATGATATAATATAATGTATATTCAACATAATTATAATGAATGATATTGGGGTTACCAAGCTCTTTATCTACTAAAAACATTTATTTATGTAATCCTTTTAATTTCTGTATTGAATTAATTTAATGTATTCAAATTACGAGTTATCCACAGGTATTATGGGGCCCCGACGTATAAAAATAGATACATCAGATTGAATATGGATTGTCAATAAATTACATGGGCTTTAAGTGGATCCAATCCTTCGTTGATTTCATTAGGGAATTAAGTATTTATAGTATTAGGCACTGACGTATCTATATTGGAAAATGAAAGACCATTTATGAAAAAGATTATTCGCGGGCAGCGAAAATGCCAGACAGCGGCTTTCACAAGGGGGGGGGGGGGGGGGGGGGTCTTCATGGGGGCACTTCCTCTGTCCACAATATATAATCGTTGGGGAAAGAACCTGATTAAGCTATCATCAAATTAATTTAATTTAACCCTAGGTATATTATATTTCTAGTACCGTAGTGGATTAAAATCTAACACACCAATTGATAATTCCAAAACTTAGTCTATAGGTTATATTTAGTCCACAGAAGGACAACAAATTACTCGATCGTACCCTTGGGCGTATTTTGGACCCTTTCCGCATGGGGTTGGATGGAGGTGGATAAGATTTGAGCACGAATATCATCCTTTCCGATTTCACCGTACGACTATCGCCCAAATAAAATTTAATAATTGCTAAAAAATACTATATTTTGTCATGCGTGGGGATGTAGAGGGGTGGGGGGGGGGGGGGGGGGGTAATCTGAACATAAACATAAATATACATTTTCTTTTACATCAAATAAAATTAATATAAGCATTACGCACCGTGGCGCAAGATGGCACCGCGCTGGGCATCTGATTTACGAATCCGCACTCGGCCACCTTTAAAAAAGGCAGCCCGCTCGCGGTCTTTTTTTCCCGTACCGTTAATGCGTCGCAATTCTCGCAAGTATGCAGGAGTCGCAATACCCCGGAGTGTCGGGGGTCAGAGGGGCCGGGATATGAGATGTCCTAATTGAGATTCAAATTGCTGGAGGCCAAGGGTGCGTTTGCGTGGGGGATCCTTTTATTATCGAATTTTATTCGCCTTTTTTTGTGTGTTTTCTTGTCATAGTGCCACATGACTTTGTATATATCACAAACAACATGCACACATATTATTTGCGCATGACGTACAGATGTACGCGATTTGTTTTACATCGGTGACGACTGTATTTTTTTATTTTTACAAGAACATGATATTGTTTTGAATGCATTTTACACTAGTTTTACATCATAATGGATTACACACATGTCAGTGGAAAAGACAGTATGTGTTTGTGATGGATTCGACCGGCCCTTACACGAAAGTTACATTACGGACAACACCAGTGGACATTTAAGTGCGTGGTAAATTCCGACACGAATATTACTCCGAGGACAACACCTAAGTGGACACTGAAGTTTGCGTGCATCAACTCGTAAGGATTGTTTGTACAAAACTATTAACGTCACATTGACTACGGGTACTTTTATATTTGTTTCAGCATGTATGAATGTAGGTCTCTATATACATAGCGTGTTTTGTATGGGTGGATTTGGACCACAATTTGTATTGTAAGAGTTTATCAGAATCTCGCAAACAAAAGGGACAGATCGACCGTTATTTCAAGTGTGACGTCAGAGCTATGGTCATTGCCATGCATGGATAATGGGAATTAGGCATGCCATATATAACTGAACGAGCGGTTACGGAGAAAGCAGTCGTCCAGCTCCAACCCACTACCACAAGCCCAAATCAAACAACAAGTTGGTTAGAACCTAGACAGAAAAATCCATCTCGTTCTGGAGGGGATCTTTAATATTATGACGTCATACTATCCCCCTCAGCTCCATCACGAGAGCAGGTGAGAAAACAAAAATCGTCAAAGAACCCCTCGAAACATTGGCTGATTTTTCGGACTAGTTAGAACCACGCCTCTCTTATTACGCAGCTAATAATTATTTGTGTCCAGTCGTTATCGTCCATGCCACCGTGGAATACATGCAGCGAGAATCGACGTGTAGTATCGTGAGTTTCTTAGCTCCTTTTTTTTCTCTCACCATTTACAACTAGAACTTAATTTGGTATTATTGGTATATATCCTATAATAAAACAATATACAGGGTGGCCAAAAAAATACCGGAATGGGTACTTTGCCATAATAAAGACACATGACGACTAGGTTCACGTAATAGGGCATCTTTTACAAGGAAAAATTATACCAAGAACAGTCATTTTGATCAAGTAGTTTTTTAATTTAGGATGTCTTAAGTGAGACCATGTCAGGTGCCCAATTTTTGTCCATTGTTACCAAGTCAGTGCCTGATAAATCGTACTTACTGCCCGTCATAGCATCGAGTAACGATCAGTGCGTGCGCTATTAATTGAAAAAAATGTGAACCTTGACATGGTATCACTAAAGACATCTATAGAACAAAAACTACTCGACCCAAATTACTGTTCTTGGTATAATTTTTCTTTGTAAAAGATGCCCTATCCCGCGAAAACTACTCATCATTCCCTATTATGGCAAGTACCCCGTTCGTTTTTTGTTTTTTGTTTTTTTTTGTTGGGGGGGGGGGGGGCAACCTGTATTAAAAACATAAACTTGTCGGCAACCGGATCATTTTGGTGAACATATAGTTAAATGTTTTTTTAATTGTTTTTGTTGACCTCTCTATTGAATATAATTATATACATGTATATTTTTCCAAACATCATATTCATATATTTTAAAGGGATAGTTGGAGTTCTGGTAAGGAGAGTATACAGTTTTTGGTGAAACTTAATTTTAGTAACCCAAACCTGCATCATTACATTACAAACTAATAGTTATAACTAGAAAGGGAACACAGAATTACAAATGACGTAGTAAAGATCATGTTATCATTAAAAAGGAGCCGTTAAAACGTAAGAGGGCGCTCTCTAAACACTCATCGGTTTCAACCATTTTTAATAAAATATTGTGCATGTGATGCTTTGTTGAAATAGTGATTAGATAGAGAAATAACCAACAACTATTTAAATACCTATTTTGTAACTTTTTGAAAAGATGGGAGCATTTTTTTGAATTTTTAAACGGCTGGTTCAAAAATTCTCTAATAAACCTGGGGCCCCAGGTTTATTACAAATTGTTATATTTATGGATATTTCAGCCGTCTCTGAACGGATTTTGATCAAACAAAGATGATTTTATTATTTAAATATTATGCTCTTTCAAATTTTACACTCAGTTTTTCATTACCTCACAAAAAAAAAAAGTAGTCTAGCGCCCTCTCTACCAAAACTCAACTATCCCTTTAATCACTACATTTGTTGAAATCTTGAGGTGTCTGAAGGACGCCCTCTTGTGTTTACAACATGTTTGTTTGGGTGGAAATAGCCCTGCAGTTTGTATTTTGTCTACCATTCGAGCATTATTGGATTATAACTGTCAGGTTTTAGGTACTAAAATTATGTTTGACTAGAACTGAACTATATATCCCTTTAAACCGGTCTCCCACGAGGAGACGTTTGCTATTGTATGCAACTTCCTATCTCTAGCAAGACTAGCATTGCATATACGAAGTTGTGTGGGAGGTCACAAGCACTAAATTTGTTTCTTTAGTGCCGAGGTTGCAGCTTTTGAACATGACTTAAAGTGATCCGTGTAAAGTGTCAGATATTGCACAAACTGACATTTGAGACTTCAATCATATATCAATATCATTGTAAAATAGAATTGAAAGATTTGTGAAAGTTTGAAAGAAAACGAACACTGTTTACCTAGTGAAAAAAACGAATATTGAGTTCATATTTTATCACCGAATACTGATGGTCTGTTGTAGATTTGTCGCAGTAATAATCATCCGTTTGATCTTGACGATATCCGCACCCGTGTATAGCTACAGACGGTACGGAATTCATGGAATTTGCGCACGCTAGGCTCAAAGTTCAGTGGGTCGGGAAAATTTCCCACGCGCGCTGGCAGGACGTGTTCAGCGACGACAATTGTACTTTTTATCAAAACCGTTAGCTAACGCTTTTGAAATAATGATTTTCAATGATAATTATCTTCATACTAAAGGGACATTTGAAAAAATCGAACCCTATTTTATTCTTCTCTTACCATAAGCTAAACAACACAGCAGAAGAGAAACGAGGAAGCTCCAAGTATTTTTCGTGGAGTTAGACACTTTAATTGTTAAAGGGATCTAGTAACATTGTCCAAATGCACGAAACTTAATCAGAAATCAATCTGAGGTTCTTGCATACAATGTTGTATCCGTATTATCAATAAAAGCATGGGACAGTTTTTTTTCTTCTTCCAATTTCCCTTTCGTTAAAAATATATTTACGATTGAAGTGTTCAAAATTGTAACTATCCACTGGATAGTCATAATCGTGTACACAGTCAGTGCAATGAATATCACTTTGCATTTTTGCTCACTACTCGGCCATATAACATCCAGTCAACATGATCATTTCACACATTACTCAGAGGACATATCAAATCACAAAACTACACATTTTACCAACCATTTATCACTTACTGTGATTACATACCAACAAAGTTACTAGATCCCTTTAACAATTTGGACTAGTTCATGTAAACCGAACACACAAAGTAACTACCCTCATACTTTCATAACCGATAATTGTTTCAAGATGTCATCTTACCGCAATATTTTTTACAGTTGTTATGTTCATTCTGTGTGAAAATCAAAGATATTCATCACTCCATGGCTGAATGAGCACAAATTAAAGACAACATGATCCAATTTCAAAAGTTACAAGAACATGCGCATGCTTGTACATTGTTGTGAAACAGCACATATTATGTATGACTTAATGCATTGATTATGGTTTGTGAACCAATGCTGTTTGATATTCCATCCATTTTGATTTTTTAATGGCACATGTGGTTAAATGCATCAATTGCAATTGTAAAACAGTGCAATTTTAAATTTCTCAATACTCAAACTGCAATAATGATATAACTTTTTAACTTATTACGAATATGACATTTTCTCTTTAATGTGTGCTTACTCAACCACGGAATAATGGTTACCTCTTATTTTTACACATTGTTTTCCTAACTACCATAGTAATATTTTGGCGACACGAAATCTTGAAAAGATGATTGGTTATGAAATTATGAGCAGTTGTTTAGGGGGTAGTTACTTGTTGTGTTCAGTTTAGTTCCAGCTATTCTCCTGCGATCTCAGAGCCCTTTCACACACAAGCCAAATCGCGATTGCAATCATGATTGTAATCATGTTTACAAACACTGTGATTCTGTTGCCTTACTTTCACACGAGGAAAAAGACTTCACGCAGACCGTGATTACAATCGCGAATCTGGAGACGTGTTTCTGTGTACCTGTGAATCAAACAAGAAGACCTCTAGTACTACACTGCATGCACTGCACTCGAAGCGAAGAGCGCCCGGTTTATCGGCGGAAGTGCATGTAAGGTCCGCGTAAGCTCCGCCTCCCAAATCGTGTTTTGGAGGTCAAGCCGTTCACACTAGAGATTTGCACTGTGATTTGAGTGAATCATTATTAGAAAACACCTCCGGACCACGATTAGAGTTTCGCGATTCGTGATTCTAGTTTGCTTTCACACGGTTAAAAGATATACCATGATTGGAGTGAAAAATGATTGCAATCGTGATTGCAATCACGATTTGGCCATCGTGTGAAACCCCTCTCAGTCACATCTTGTAGCAAACTTTCCGTCTCGTCGTGGGAGACCGCCTTACGCATCCCGCTTCACATCCATCATGACCATGAAGCCCCATCGATCTTTGTTTTAAAGGGATCTAGTCACGTTGTTGACATGTGCATTAAAGTGATGAATGGTTGATACAACATGTGTATTGTTGTGATTTGATATGTATCCACTGAGAATTGTGTGAAAATATCATGTTCAATGGATGTTTTATTATATGGCCGAGTAATGAGCGAAGTGATATTCACTAACATATTGCACTGACACTGACTCTGAACACGGTTATGACTATCCAGTGGTGCCGGAGGGGGGGGGGGGGGGGGGGGTTCGCAGTGCAAAAATAACCCATTTATATGTGAGCATGATAATCATAGTGTTATTGGAATCGTTTTATCGCATCGTACATTTCATTTCACATTAAATATTTACGTGAGGTGGATAAATGAAGATTAATTGGGTCTGTCGAGCATCGTGCGATTGTTAATATTTTAAGCAATAATAACACTGCACAAAGTTGAACTTTGAAGTTGACAATTTGTCGGGTGCGAGTGAGCAGGGTTTAGGTTTGGGGCCAAATAGTGTTAAGCCCGGCGCAGACAGAGCCGACTCGATCCGATCCGACCCGACCCGACTGAAAGCCAAACTCGGTCCGATTCAGTCGCGGCCGATTTAAAGCCCTCTGCAGACAGAGCCGACTCGACCTGATCCGACTGGTTTCAATCAGGCTAGAGTTGGGCCCGGTCGGTCGGATCCGATTCATCGTGTTGATTCGGCCCTACTTGACATCCGACTGTCTCTCGACTGGCAAAATGTGTGTCGCGAGGCACTGGAAACTGAGCCGATCCGAATGAAAACCTGTCGAATCGGGTCGAGTCGGCTCTGTCTGCAGAGGGCTTTACATGATGAATCGGGCCCAATTGGGTTCCGATCGAGTCGTGACGCATCGCACACTGAGCCGATCTGATTGAAAACCAGTCGGATCGGGTTGAGTCGGCTCTGTCTGCGCCGGGCTTAACGCATACCATTTTGTAGGTCGGAGGCTCTCGAAGCCTACTCTACGGTATGCGAAATTATCAGATAATAAGCATGTCTCATCTTATGAATATCCATGAAATACAGTCGGTTCCTGCATGGCTCTCAAACTTTACACATATTTCTCATCACATCCCCAAAGTACAAAAAATTACTTTATTACGTTCTTATCTTTTTCATCGGACGAATTATAGTCCCACCTAACATAGGCATCAACAGGCAGGGGACGGGGGGGGGGGGGGGGGGGGGGGGGGGGACATGTCTCCCCACACATTTTCACGGGGAGGGGATTGCCCCCCCCCCCCCCCAACTTGTTCATATTATGTATACATTATGTATGTTTGATTCCATAGCTTGCACAATATTATCATGTAAAATTGTTGTCTCAAGTATGAACCAAATCGCACATTTTCAGGCCCCAAAATGCAAAGCTCCCTATAGTGGGAGGGGGGGACAACCCCTTCCACACCCCCCCCCCCCCCCCTCTCACTATTGAGAAGCTCTTGCTCCCACTGTTCAGTCAGGGGTATAATATGCCCATGTACCTCTATATCAGCCTCGCATAATGTTGTTCGTGAACATATGGATAGATCGGCACAAAATCATCGTCAATATTTTGCAGAATTGGTTGGCAATGATGGTGTTCGATCCAGTATCCGTTCTGTAAAGCAATAATCTTTTCAGAAAACTCACTGACCCAGATGAAGTGGTAATCACACATAAAATACGAGCGAAGATGTGAATAGCCGCACGAAAGAGGATATTTGTAACCAGGGGTGATCGTGAATTCAATGATCGTGTGTTTATATACAGAGACACTGATGGGGTAAAATATTGATAGATTCGTGAAAGGATTATGAGAGAATAATGATTGAACGAGGGCGATATAAATCCATACAATTATTGTGTTGTATAAAGATAATATCGGCCTCGTGATCGAGAATATCTTTGAGAACATTGAAACAGGGAAACTATCGTTATAAAGCGGAACTAAAGATAATTCAGATAGCAAAGGGTTAATTCTGCCCACCCACAAGTCAAACGCCGTAAATGTATTCCCCATTTTCTCAATTTTGCAAAACCCTCAAATCTTAAAAAACATGTGGATATTGTTTTCAGTTGGCGTTGAGAACATCATTACTTGGTCCAGTGAAATATGATGAATATTACGACAAGATGCAAAGATAATTTTGATATCAACCCCCGAAAAATAATTATTTATGGACTTAAAAGTCCATTAAAAAAATGTTATGTTGTTATAGATTGTGTAGGAATGATGTTACAATTTCTTACCCATAACGACAAATGCAATATCTGCATGATAATACTAAACTAGTAGTCATATTTTAGCAATGCCGCGAAGTAAGGAGCAGATAAAATGTAATATACTAAATTGATTTGGTTTTCCTCAGGAAACGAACTGCGCCACTTTGAAACAAAGAACTAAATTGTCTAAAGATGTCAACATCATGGAAAACATTGCAACCCCAGCTATAGCTTAAAGTGATCCATGTAAAGTGTCAGATATTGCACAAAATGACATTTGAGACTTCAATCCTGTATCAATATCATTGTAAAATACAATTAGAAGATTTGTGAAAGTTAGGAAGATAACGTCCACTGTTTACCTAGTGAAAAAAACGAATATTGAGTTCATATTTTATCACCGAATATTGATGGCCTGCCGTAGATTTGTTGCAGTAATAATCGTCCGTTTGACGATATCCACACCCGTGTATACAGACGGTACAGAATTTGCGCGCGCTTAGCTCAACGACTCGTCGTGCTGCCGAAGGTTTCGGCTACTCCGTAGGCCAGAGTCCGTGATCGCGTGGCGCGCCGCCGGCCGAGGCCGGGCGTGTTCAACTATACGGCAATTGTACGTTTTACCAAAAGCGTTCGCTAACGCTTTTGAAATGATGATTTTTAATGATAATTATCTTCATACTGAAGGGACATTTAAAAAAAAAAAAAACCCTATTTTATTCTTCTCTTACTATAAGCTAAACAACACGGCAGAAGAGAACTGAGGAAGCTCCAAGTAATTTTCGTGGAGTTAGACACTTTACATGGATCACTTTAAAGGGGTAGTTCAGTTTTGGTACAGAGGGCGCTGCACAACACAATTTTTTCGTGAGGTAATGAAAACTGAGTTTCGAATTTGAAAGAACATGCAATTTTAATGGCAGAATAAACTTTATTTGGTCAAAATCGGTTCAGAAATGGCTGAAATATCAATAAATATATCCGATCGTATTTATTTGGGCCCCAAATAAATACGATGATTTTTTGAAAAAAATAAAAAAATGCTTACACTTTTTCAAAAAATTTCAAAAGTGTTTTTTAAATAGTTGTTGATGATCTCTCTATTTAACCATTATTTCAACAAAACATCACATGAATAATTTTGTATTAAAAATGGTTGAAACCAATGCCTTATTAGAGAGCGCCCTCTTGTATTTTAATGGCGCTTTTTGAATGATAACAGGCTTTTTACTTAGTCGTTTGTATTTTTGTATACCTTTCGAGCATGGTGTGGTTATAAATATTAGTTTGTAATGTTACTGTGCAGGTTTTGGTTACTAAAGTTCAGCCTTATCAAAACTGTTAGTTAAAGTTAAAGTCTTTCCCGTACCAATGTTGGCACATAAGGCGGCGCCTATCTCCGTTCCAATAGCCCTAGGCGGCTAGGCCACACGTCTACTAAATGTAGCGAAAGTTACAGAAGGGGGCTAGTCCTCTGAATACCAAAACTGTACCAAAAACTGTACTACCCCTTTAATCCAGACTACGCCACTAAGCTATATAATGCGGTTTGAATAATAATTAATTGCGTGATGTAAAGACGGGTGAAATATTAATAGCGTGGTGACTGTATTAGGGGATAGATGGATGAATAGATAGACTGATATTGAACCAGTGCGCGGAATAATGAAAGATCGTTAACCGCGGGAAGAATACATGAATAGTCGGAAAGCGCGGGAAGCTTCTTGTTGCGTTGACGACGTGTGCGGGCATAACAAGATTAGGCCGCCGGCGATTTATTAAAGTGGTACACGGTGGCTAGTAAAAATATCATTGGCTGGAATTCACAAAAGGGGTTCATGTGCAACATGGGCTTCATCTATTTGTATTGCCATTTTGTAAACTGATGGAGAACGAATGTACATTTTTATTTGATAACTATTATGTTCAAGCTACACATATTTTGCCAATGAAGACACCAAATACATATCTATATCCTCAGATGGTAAAATTTATTTGGGAAGCAAATTACACCAATTAGAAGTTAGAAACTGTAATTACCGCCTTGATCTTGTCTATCTATACAAGCATGAACCACTTCTAGGTGTATACACCATACATGCACCTCATTCGTGAAGTTACAGGCCATTGGGTGCATTTAAATCCAATCAAATCTAATCAAATCAAATCAAATATACTTTTCTAGCCTAGAATCGTTTTGAAACGTGTCTCCGGCTATACCACGACATAAAAAAACATGGATGCAGAAACCAATGATATGCTTGTTGGCGATTATTATCATGATTTCTAAAGAAAAAAAATCATATTGTAACCATAATTATGTAAACATACTTGGCATGTGGCAGTTATGCTACTGTGTGGTAGAGAATCTACTGAAGCCCCCACACAATCATTTTTGGTACGCTTATTTATTCAGTGAAAAATGTTCCGTGTTCACGCTCTAAAACCCATTTCAATACCTCCAATTCCAAAGACTCTTACAACATGGTACTCGTTCCGAAATCCGGCTTCAACCACCCCTCACCGCTCGGTCGCTTCGCTCTCTCGATACGGTAGGCATATACTACCCCCTGCCAAAGAAAGCAATTTTTGCTTATTATGCCACTGATCGGTACAAATTATTATTCTATAGTGTCAATAGTGGTGATAGAGTCAAAACAGACGAGGGCCATAATTTAAGTGCGTATCTCACCGGCGGAGACGTCGCCGCGACTGCCGCGACTGATCAGTCGCGGTAGTCGCGGCGACTCGGGAGACCCAAAAATGGTTTGCAATCTCACCAAGGCGAAGTCTCGGAGACGTCTCCGCGACGTATCCATGGGAGCAGGAACAAACTGTACCAAATGATAAAGAACTCAGTCACGTGGTCTCTAAAGTGGGTCAAGCAACGTCAAGTAGTGTCGCGGAGACGTCTCCGCAACGTCTCCTCTCAGTCGCCTTGGTCTACAGTAGGTCGCGGCGACGTCTCCCCCAGTCGCGGACAAAATTAGTCTCCGCGACTGATGGAGACGTCGCGGAGACGTCGCGGAGACGTCTCCGAGACCTGCTGGAGACTGAAAAAGTCTCCAAAAAAATCGAACATGTTTGATTTTCCCGCGACTCCCCGGAGACCCGGCTAGTCTCCAGGAGACGTCGCGGCGACGTCGCGGAGACGTCTCCGCGACCAGCGGAGACTGAGTCGCCAACTAGTCGCCAACTAGTCTCCAGCCCGGTGAGATACCACCTTAGGGGGGCAATGTTTCTTATGCCAAAATATATGAATGAATGAAATGGGTATTTATATTCATGGGGCGTACGGGTGAATAATTATTCAATGCAGGCCGGGTCTGATTTCCACCGAGTGTCACTGAATGTAAACAGAAATAAAAAAATCACACTCTCTGTTCTCGAATATTAGATTGCCTGGGCCCGAATATTGTCAGATTCAAACTACTGAGGGTGGGTGATGGGGGCTGCAGCCTCAACTCGACCCCCCACCCCCCCCCCCCCCCCCCCTCCCCCCAGCACCACCGAAACACCCATTAGCAAAAAATGAGCATTATTTCCTAGCGTATGTATAGGGGTTGTAGTTCATTATCCCATAACCCATTTCATTATCCGCCCCCCCCCCCCCCCCCCCCCCCCCACCTCCTTAACTGCACCCCTGCGCCCACTTCCTTGTTCGGCGAGCTATATAATATCCGACAAAAGCTCCTAGAAATATGAATTATCGACATCGTGCATTGGGCTTAATAACGAGTTGTACGCACACGTTGCCCTTTATACTCTCCCGTCAACACAAAATATTTGATTAGACCCCCTCGACGAATTAACAACGGTGTCAGACTTATAGGTCAGAGATAGTAGGTATGTGTGCATCTGTGTGTATATGTGTATGTAAGTGTGTGCATCATTGATATCCTCATTATCTGTACAGCAGACAGGTTAATAATTGTTTGACCGACGACGAGCAATTGTTTTAGCTCATCGCATGCACGCTTTAATTAATTCGCAATATTTATTTACACCGTCGGTCGGACAAGTTGTTTCATAACTGCACGACGACGTTTTGGGTGGAAATCGAAGCTGGAGCCGTTTTATGTTGGTATATTCATCGACTTCTTCTTTAGCTAATGGACTAAGAGCAAAGCGTGGCAATTGATATTGTGTGGCCGAAGACGAGCTATTGTTTTTTTGTTGTCACCGTTGCCTTCTTTAACATGGTTAAAATAGTTCGTTGTTTAATTATCAAACACCACGCAGTCGGGACAAACTCGTTTTGGGCTCGTTTCACCCTTTACTAACCGCGATTTTGTATGGAAATCAAATCTCGCGATCGAGCAGCCAGCAGTTTGTGGGAGGTATATTGCACCTGTTACGTGTTTATGTCTATTATACACATTCATCATCGACATTTTCATAATCTACTGGACGCAAATCAGAGCGTGGCATGACAAATTGTTGAGCAATCGACGAACTTTTACAGACTTCGCTGTATACGTGCCCTATAAAAGCCACCAAGTTTGCTTACCAGTTTTACCACAATTTGGTTGTTAACCGAATAATGTGATGTTAATATTCACGTATATTCCTATGATTTTTGCGTTAGGCTATTTTATTGGACCATTCGCGTTTTGAAGAAGAAAAAAAACTGTCCAGACATTCGGCTGTAAATTGATGTTTTTACTGTTTTAGCGTAACCATCTGACCATGACAACCAAACTACAACCGTTTTACATTAGATGTTACTAATTTAACGGAGGTAAGCCACAATAATGAGGTTTTGAAAGGGGGCATATGAATCAGTTGTTTTATTGTGCATTTAAATTTGAATTCCGAATAAAAAACATTAATTACATATTGTATGCCCGTTGTATGTTCCACGAAGCGTCTTGAACTACAATTAGAGTGGCTCATAGTAATAGTTTGTCTCTCATTACCTTTCACTATAATAATTTCACTGATAGTACCCCTCTTACAAGCACCTTCATTCCTTATGAACATGTTTTTTCCCCCTCCTCCTCCCCCAATAATAATAACGATTTTTTAAAAGACGCATATATACTAGATAGATTTAGGAAATTTTCAAAAAAAGTTATAACAAATTGTTGTTTTCGTCATGTCTATTCAGGTGGCATCTCGCAGGTTATTTGTGGATGTGAAAAATGTATGAAACACAGTGAACAGAAAGCTAGAGAATACTGAGGAATACGAAGTTGTATCAACGCTTGTGGAAGTCCCCTGGAATCTGAATGAAGCGAGGTGGAGGAACAAGCGATAGTAGGGAAGAATTATTGGCCAGAGCGAAAACCGGAAATGGGAAGATGGAACACGAGATGTCATTGCCGAACCAGATGCCAGTCACCGGCGACGTCCCCAAGACCTCGGCCCTGGCCAAACGCGACGGTCAAATGGAAATCGAGGCTCTCGCTTACGTTGCCGCCCGCGGAAAATGGTCTGGTGGGTGCAGGAACTCAGGGGTCGACGTCGTCCCCTTCGTCGCCGAAACGCCCCGAGGTGGTCATCACCGAATCCGGTCCCCCAGTCCGACCTCATGGGTGGCCACAACAAGGAGTTAACGCGGGATCCCGACACGCTTAGCCAGAACTCCACCTGGACCAGGCAGTCCAGACCTGGTTCGATGCACGGATCCAGGCCAGGCTCCAGGAACTCCACGTCCTCCACAGGGAGGGCTTGCATCTGCTCTGGTTGCCATGGGAACAGGGGCATCATTGACGGAGCTCCCGGGAAGCGGTCCCAACGCGGGTCAGCATCAGGTGTCCAGGGTGAACGTGGACAACCCCCCTGTTGACGGCCCTCCCGTACTTGCCCGTCAAAGTGGCCTGGATGCTTTTGATAATCAACATCCTTTTTCCTGGCGTAGGTAAGTATCAAGTCAAGCATTGCTATGTACAATAAATTAAATGTCAATTTATTTCAATTAAGTATTGACTATTAAATATTATCTAATATTTCTACAAATTATGAAGATTCACAATGACCGCAATGATGGCGCAGCAAACTATTTTAGTTTTGCTAATATTTTAGAGAAATGTTTTTAATAATAATGTAAGAATCAAATTAAAAACAAGAAATTATATAAATAGCTGAGCATAATCGTAATTTTGTTAGAGAGTGCAGCGGCGATTTGATGATAATCAAGACTCAGACTCTTGGTGTACAGGTGTAATGGTCGATGTGTCATGGTCCGTAATTGGATATTTTACATAATGTTCTTTCTCTAAATTATATCTACAGAGCTATACTATATACTGTTGTAAATAACTATATTATTTACAGAAAGAATATGTAACAATGTTAATCGCGCGGCGTCCCAATACGTTATGTTTTTTTTTTTATAAATACGTTGTTATACATCGAAGGACGATGGTTACTGTCGACCTTACATGTAGTTGCGTAATATTCACTATAATATGTTAATCAACCTCTCTAAATATGGTGTAATGTCATGCAAAAATGAAGGCCACATCGTTATATGTAAAATATGCCTGGTATTCTTCCTTGAAACGATCGATGGCTGACAGTGAACAGAGCTGAATTGGGATCATCCAATCGATAACCTTGTCATATACCATTACTACAAAATCAATATCTCCTCCGGCAAAAGAAAAACAGATATTTTAATAATGATGTAAAATCATTATAGGTGAAATAACAAAAGTGAGGACACCGTGAGCATTCGATTGTGTAGAAACCAGAAGCTATAATATGTTAGCAGCTGAACGTGCGGCTACAAATGTATTGCATGGTCATTACCTCTTTATAGAAATAATTATGATTATTTATGTTTAAAAAAACGCTTATTGCTAGCCTCTACTATTCAGGGTGACAATGTAAACATTATGCAAAAACTTATTCAGGGAATGTACCTTTATACCCTTTCCTTCCTCAACTACTATACTGTGATGATGATGATCATCATCATCATTGTCATTGTCTTTACGACCACCACCATCATCATCATCATCATCATCACCACCAGCAGCACCGTCATCATCATCATTCATTTTCCCCATTATCATCATCATTATCATTTTCAATATTACTATTATCATCGTTATCATCATCATAATTTCCATCATCATCATCATCATCATCATCATCATCATCATCATCATCATCATCATCATATCATCATCATCATCAAAAACAAGAACAGCAGCAGCAGTAACAACAACAACAAC
>JBAMJV010014721.1:0-17251 GCA_037951105.1 Echinarachnius parma
TCTTCCAAAAGAAGAGAGAGTAACTAAATAAGAAAATGACACTGCAGCTGCCCGGATATTTATTAGCTTGCATGCTCACTGCACTCATATGATCCCATGCTCAGATCTCATAGCAATATATCAAACACACACACAAAATACAAATCTTTACAGTCGGCCAGCCAGCGTAAATAGTATATCGACTCATGTAAAACAGTAATTTTTTCAAAGATAATCTTGGAAACAGTATTTAATATGGTATAAATACATCACTGATGAGAAAAAATGATGTTTCCATTTTTTATTTTTTGTCCCAGGGTGCATTTTGGCGATTTTAAAGATAATTAGCTAATTTGCATATTTCTGAAATAAGGTCAGGGGTCATTTTCCATCTAGGAATAGTACAGTAGTAATCAAAACAATCATGACAGGGTAATTTGGGGCAAGGAATCCATTTCCAGTGCCCATTTTCATGTGCCGTATGGGCAACGCCCTAAAACCCAAGATGGCTTCCCTAATTTGCATATTTATGAATATTATGGATTTACAGTAGCTAAATCCTCTAATAAGTATTATTTACAGGTCATATGGATTAAATCATGCTCTCAATGTACCGTAAATACCGGCGTAATCGCCGCATACTTTTTCCTCGAAAAAACCCTGCAAAGTCGGCGTGCGGCGTGTACGCGGAGATAGTCAAAATGTCACTCTTGACTGGCCTCAAAACAACACATTTCAGCAGGTGTGGGACTATTGGTTGTATTGCACTGTATTGTATTGCGTGATAAAATATTATATAGCCAAATTGTCTACGTTTACCCTGGCCTAGAATGGTTTCTCACCTTTTTTGCTGATATTTGCGAAATCTGATACGTTTTTAACTTCAAAGTTACAAAACAAATGCACACTGCCAGCGCCGCGCTCGCCTAGCTGTCATCGATCTAGCTACGTGCGTTATGAATGCATTGCATTTGCACGTACGTACGTACATCACAGTACCTGGTTCTCTGTAGTACAGTGCAGTACAGTAGGGTTAAATTTCATGCGCCGCCGATTTCATGCTAAAATTTGGCACATTTTCCCAGCCGATTTTCTGGTTTCCAGCCGTTATTCCCACTTTTTTTTGTCGCCAGTTTTCCTAGCGCACTTTTCTCCCACATTCTTTTTTTTTTTTCAATTTCAATGCCCAAAGTCGGCATGCGGCGTTTACGCGGATGCAGCGATTGCGCCGGTATTTACGGTATATTAAAGATACTTCAGCTTGGTTGCCACCTTGGCAACCTCTTGACAATGCCTATAATTAGCTTAATTTGATTATTCACCTAATTTGCATATTCCCAGAAATCGTGTGTTTTGTGAACCCAGAAAGCAAAATCAACGAGAAATATCACTTTTCCATGGTTTTAGGGGACAACGAATCCATTTATGATACTTATTTCGACGTATTACCTCGGCAACCCACATAAATCCAAGATGGCCGCCTTTGGCATTTTGAAGGAAAACTGCTATGTGCACTTTAACAGCAATTATTTTATAAAGATGTAATTGTTTTACTGTAAGCAACAAGCTACATTGTAATAACAATATTCTAGTTGCTAATTCCAATAATAGAAAGTCAAAAAAGTACATAGTTTACAAAATAAATGCTGTTAAAGTGGCACATTGCAGTTTTCCTTTACAATGCCAAAGGCGGCCATCTTGGATTTATGTGGGTTGCCGAGGTGATACGTCGAAATAAGTATCATAAATGGATTCGTTGCCCCCTAAAACCATGGAAAAGTGGTATTTCTCGTTGATTTTACTTTCTGGGTTCACAAAACACACGATTTCTGGGAATATGCAAATTAGGTGAATAATCAAATTAAGCTAATTATAGGCATTGCCAGAGGTTGCCAAGGTGGCAACCAAGCTGAAGTATCTTTAATATACATTAAGAGCATGATTTAATCTATACGACCTGCAATTAATACTTATTAGAGGATGTAGCTACTGTAAATCAATATTATTCATAAATATGCAAATTAGGGGAAGCCATCTTGGATTTCAGGGAGTTCCCCATACGGCACATGAAAATGAGCACTGGAAATGGATTCCTTGCCCCAAATTACCCTGTCATGATTGTTTTGATTACTACTGTACTATTCCTAGATGGAAAATGACCCCTGACCTTATTTCAGAAATATGCAAATTAGCTAATTATCTTTAAAATCACCAAAATGCACCCTGGGACCAAAAATAAAAATGGAAACATCACTTTTTCTCATCAGTAATGTATTTAGACCAAATTAAAAACTGTTTCCAAGATTATATCCAAAAATTTCACAACATTTATTTTTACTACATTAGGGGATATACTAAAACATGTAAAAGTGGCTTTGATCGAGATGTCGATGCCCTCTACTTGTTTTTTTATGGAAGCAGTAAGGAGAAAATCGCAAATCCAGTTACAAGATAAATGAGTTACGACCGCACCAGGTTGACATATCATTGTCCTCATCAGTCATAGGACGAAGGTCAGACCCATTAAAAGGCAATATAAACAGCAAAGCTTTCAATTATAATTTTACCGGGTTCCGGTAAGTATTTTGGTCAATTTCCGGTCCGGGTTTTTTTCTTCCGGGGCCCCAGGCTTAATCTGTGCTCATTCACACCATTAAAGTGATGAATATCACTTATGCCAATATTGTGGTAAGATGACATCTTGAAACAATTATCGGTTATGAAATTATGGGCAATTGCATGCTTAGGGGGTAAGTTACTTTTTGTGTTCGGTTTAGTTTTCAGCATTCTTCTTACCTTTTTATATTTTCATAGCAGCTGCAGTTCACAGCGCCCCCGATAGGCCATGACGAGACATACTTTGAGCCTCCCCATGTGTTCCATGCATCATACCAGGAAAGGGGGCCCCTGGCCCCTGCTGTGGCCGGTCATGTCAGGGAGGGGCCCAGCGAAGGACCCAAAGGGGACCTCAAGTGGGGGCTGGGGCAGAAGGAGATGAGGATCGAGAAGGAGAAGGCACCTGCCCTGAGGGAGTTTAACCTAAAGAATGAAGAGCCTGAAGCAGCAGCCAAATTCAACTTCAATAGCTCAAGAGCATCTGAGGGAAAACGGACATCAGCTGAGTCGAAACTCAAGCAGGAGATTGCCAAACGTGAGTAGAATTTTTCTTGTAGAAGATGTAGCCTTTCTCTTGATGTATTTGTTCATACTGTATTTGGTAGAAGCATTGAAAGTGATTGATTAGTATTACATTGTAATTCCTCTTTATAACAAGCTCTTTTATAACAAGGTACCTGATATTATAGCAAGGTCATTTCACAGGTCAAGGTTTTAATACATTTTACTATTTTTAAGCCCTAATACAACAAGAAATCTGATATAAGAAGGTAAATTCAATGGGCTCTAGGTTTCTCTGTACAGTGAGACTTGTCTATTAAACCGAAAACTCAATGAAGATCCTATAATATGCATATTGTACCTCTTCTGAAAGCTGAGAACATACTGAGCATGAAAAAGTTAATTTTGAAGCCCTAACACCGCCCAGAAAACAATTAAAAGCAAATTTAAACTCTTATTCTGAACCCCGATTTTCGCCGTTTGACGGCGATTTGGTGCAGAGAAATTTGATGACGTCACAGGTAGAATAGGCCCAAACCATGCACGGCCGCTGATGGTAGAGCGGCACCCGTTGCCTCCCCCAACGATCCCCCAGTCCAGCGAGCGCGAGTAATGCTGCCCTGCTCAATCGATAGAATGCCGTCCTTGTCAATATCATTTTTCTTGTTAGATTTGACCTGAAATCTGCAAAATCGGAGAATGGTGGAAATGTCTGAAGGAAGTGAAGATTTCAGGCATGGTTTTGAGGTGGAAATCGCGAGTTCGCCAGTATCGACAAAGTTGAATTCGAGTCGCAAAGTCGGGAAAAGGTGCATGGCGTATGGTAGATCGACAAATCTATCACTTTCATGCCCTCTTTGACTTTGACATTATATTGTATTTTTCTCTGTCAGCATTCTAAGCCGACAGTGAAAAATAACTATAATAATGTCAAAGAGGCCATGAAAGTGATAGATTTGTCGATCTGGCGTATGACTGCGGCAATTGTATAGCGAATTGCACCATGTCCATGCACAGTTTGCCGGGGAAGATGCTGGGGGAAAGGGCGCATTGAAACCCGCACTCCGGTGTCGGCACGCTGGCCCGCTAGCTGGCCGTGCCGCACTCGTGAAGAGTACCCTACGTAACACATATGTAACGTACCCAAAATCAACTAAATCTTCAAAAATTGCTCAAATAATGGTCATGATTTCAAAGTAGTTATCTTTTTTACCTGTTCTGTGTAACTACTTTGATATCATGACCATAATTTGAGCAATGGTCGAAGATTTAGTTGATTTTGGGTACATTACATTTGTGTTTTGTATGGTACTCTTCACGAGTGCGTCACGGGCAGCTAGCGGCGTAGCGTGCCAACACCGGAGTGCGGGTACAATAGTGAACTAGCGCCAAAAATCTCCCAAATCCCGTCATCATTGTCGCTGTCTGATGAATCATTCCTGTCTTCTTCTTCATCTTCTTCGGAAAAATCCATTGCGAAACTCAGTTCGAGAGTATTTTCCTCCATTTTCCTCGAAATAAAACTGTCCAGCTCGATCGTACGTTATCAAAAAGTAATACACAACACCGTATAATGCACGCGCATCGCTTTGCTTGATCAGCTGATCGGCCGGGCCCGTTCTACCGATGACGTCACGATTTTCAGGCCGATCGTGGAGCGAATTTCAGTCTCGGAGACTGCTCACTTTTGCCCCATTTTCGAAGACCTTTTTAGTCAAATTTCAACATTTTTATCGTGGATTAAGTTAATATCCTTAGAAAAAATAACATTTCCTTCACAAACATACCAAATTTTGCCAATTTGAAAGTCAACGAGGGTTCGGTTTAAGCCCATCCAACGGAGACAGAAATGGTTGTCTTTATGTAGTACAGGTTTCATTATATAGACAGGTCAACTTGCATGCAAACTGCTTCCTAGAGAGTCAAGATAAGTAGTATATCTAGCAGCATGTTCACACACAAACATTTTCATCCCTTAACCCTAATCCCACTGGGTTATTTTGGGGACTTGAGTCCACCCCCCCCCCCCCCCCCCAAATCTTGGCAACGAATGTACCGATTGACTTGAAAATTGGCACATATGTAAAACAAGTCCAGTAGAATAAGAATTTGAAGAAAGAAAAAAATTGGACCAGTATTTTTTTTTTATAATTAATTAAAATTTTGAATATGCAATTTTTGACAAATTGGGATTTTCATCTAAATCAAGAGAAATTACAGGATTTCTTCAGGTTCTCTGTAAAAATACTTTCAAATGATGTAATTCATCGTATCCATGTTTTTTATGGGGATAAAATATATCACTAATTTGCATAAATGCAAATATGTAAATTAGTATTCCCGGATTTACCCAAATTGTTTTCATTCTTATGTATTTTATTGTTTTTATTGTTTTGTTTATTTTAGAAGAATTTATCTCTGAAGTGTATGAATTAAACTAACAACAAAGAAATAATCCAACTTATAATTCAATGTAACAATTATAACAGATTTGGAGTTAACATGGCATCGGAATATATGAATTACATAGAAACCTGTACAAAAATTGCAGTTTTTTTTGTGACGGTTGAGCAATTATCGACCTCTAAAATCAGTTCTACATGTCCGACCGTGATGAATTATATATCAAAACATGAAGTTTGAACGTAAAATTCCAATCGGTCTACATGTAGATGCATGTCGAAAAAAACGACAGGGGGGGCCTCCCCCCCCAGTGGGATTATGGTTAATCATGACTAAAGAAACGTTGTTGAGAATCATGATTAACCAAACTACACTAACGTTCGTTCACACACACAAAACCAAGATCTCAAAACAGGTGGCTGGCCAGCTGCTCAAAGTGCGCAGTTTGCTACTGGGCAGTGTGTTGTCTTTTTTTAAGCCCCGCCCAGTTATACGAGTCTCATATAGCTAATCATGATTAAACGAGCGAGCCGTTGTTCACACACAAATTTATCGTGATTCTATAGTCAGCTCTCGTACGAAACGATGATCAAACCCGCATTTCGTTAATCATGATTCGCTATACGTCGTTTCGTTAGTCAGCGTTCAGACATACAAATTTCATCGTATAGCTATAAATAAGCAGCTGATTCTATAGTCAGAGCTCTGTTAATTCTTAAGTCATGATTAAGGGATGAAATTTGTGTGTGGGAACACGGGGTAGTACGTTCCAAAACAGGTGGTTGATAGAACAGGTTCCACTATAATAAACTTTTATGTCTTCTATTTGTATTACCACAGTTGATTTCAACCTGCACTATAAAGTTGACAGTGAGTTAAATTGCAAATTTCATGCTTAATATTTGTAGCTTCTCTGGAAGACTAGGGAGTGGAGATAAGTCTTTATAAACTACATGTATATAGCTAGTGTGGTCTAAAACGGGTGGTTGCTAAAAAAAGGTTTCACTGTACATAGTGTGGGTAGAATTTCAACATGCATTGCAAAGTTGTGAAGTTTACAGTGAGCTAAATTTGTTTTATTCCAAATGTATGCGTATAATTATTTATAGCTTCTCTGGACGACTTGATGCAGAACGTTTGGTACAATTTTAATGAGCACTTTCAATTTGAGAGTGAGTTTAATTCAAAACATCTCAAATTCCATATCCGAATTAGCTTCCATGGATGACTTGATGTAGAATCCGGCCACCCAGATGGCAGCTGAGATTATCTCTCTATTTTACCATTATTCTAATAAAACATCACATGCACATTTTAAAATTTAAAACGGTTGAAACCAATGAGTTTTAATAGAGCGCCCTCTTAAGTTTAAACAGCTCTTTTTGAATGATAACAGGCTTTGTACTAAATCGTTTTTATGCCTCCGCCAACGAAGTGGCCGGAGGCATTATGTTTTCGGGTTGTCCGTCCGTACGTACGTCCGTCCGTACGGGACATTCACAGCTTTTAATTGATTATTACTAAGAGGAAGAAGAAGTGCACTTCATACCAAAGGTACTTGAGAATTCATTCAAGAGTTTAATCTTCAGCGGAGTAAATGTCGGTGGAACAATAATGGTTGAGGAACATATGTTTTTTTTGGACCATTTGAAGTACTGTCATCTTCAGAGCATATATTTCTGCGGAGCAGTTGTCACCGGAGCAAATGTTGTATCTCCGGAGCATATTTCGGGGGAACAATTGTCCGCTAAGCAATAAGGGAGTTCGTAGTTACAAACTGCGCATGCGCCAATTTCTGAGACGAAAATTCACTGTACCAAAAACATTGATATTGCCCGTTGTCCCATAGACCTTCGTGCAATTATTGTCACATTTGAAACGTGTTTTCACGGGTAATTTGGCTCGAAGTCATAAATGTTTTTCTGAATTAATCATAATGGACATCTTAAGACTGATTTTTTAAATTTATTTTATTGAAATCGTAAAGGCCCCATACGTAGATTTGTGTGTACTGTTTTCTTTTAAGTGTTGAAAACGGGCAAATGTGTGATTTTTATTCTTAAACAAATTATTTTGCCTGCTTCAAGTTTGAAAATTAAAATGAATGGTTATATTCATTCAATTGAAATATTTTAGGATTAAGGTGAGTTTTTTTTTGTCAGGTCTTTCAAACGTAACGAAACACAAGGAGAATTCACGCACACACGCGGAAATTCTGCATAGAGCTCCTGTACTTTAAATGCGTGCGTCACAGGCTGTGCCGTAAACGTACGCGTAAAGCCACAAATTTGGTACAATCTTCCGAAAAACCCGATTACGTCCGTCGCTCCATGGGCTAACTACGAACTCCCTTATTGTCGCATATTCGAAGCATTTTCGGCGGAGCAATTGTCGCATCTTCGGAGCATTTGTCGGCGGAGCAATTGTCGCATCTTCGGAGCATTTGTCGGAGCAAATTTCGGCGGAGCATTTGTCGGCGGAGCAAATGTCGGCGGAGCATTTGTCGGCGGAGCAAATGTCGGTGGAGCATTTGTCGGCGAAGCAAATGTCGGTGGAGCATTTGTCGGCGGAGCAATTGTCGGCGGAGCAAATGAGGGCGGAGCAAATATCGCGGAGCATTTGTCGCATTTTTAGGAGCAAATGTCGGCAGAGCATATGTCATGGAACCCGTGTGTTCACGGTAAATGTGATGTAGTCAGAAATGGAAAGGCACACATGTACAATTATTTATCTCCCCCCTCGCACAACCTCTTACAGTTGTGGTGCAGAGCACAAAGAAGTTTGACATTTCGGATTTAAATGTATGAGCGACAAGCAATATGTCGCTAAGTAATTGATTGAGTGGACAAAAAGCTGGTCAATAAAGAGATAAGGTTGGTTGAAGCTTGATTGTAGTTAGTTATGGACTAAATGGTTGTGGTTTATTTTTTAACTCTTCAGACCGTGACAGCTTCATTGAGAGCCCAGACTTTGAAGGTATTCCCGTCAAGGACCTGGTAGACCCGAGCCTGGCCAACAGGGTGCACCATGTCCATCACATCCTCCCTCAGGTAAGGGAACGAATACCCTCTTCATTTTATCCTCACTGTTCAACTTACACTATTAGCAAGTAAATACCATTGGACGATCTGTTAGGATTGCAGAGTTGTTGCTTGTGCATGGTGCAACCTAATGCAACAGCAGTATTAGTAATAAGTGCAAAAATTGCTTAATTGCAAATTGTGATGTATTCATTGCGATAAATGGGAAGCTATAAGGATTTTTGAGTTGGGCACGATTTTAACAAGCAATCTCTGGATAAGCATTTAAGCATACTTATTGTTGTGCAGATATCTAGCTACGGTGGAACCTCTTTATGAAGAGATAGCTCTGTTTTAACAAGGTACCTGATAAAGCAAGGTCATTAAGTCCAGGTTCTATTTATTTTAAATTCAATTCTTAGCAGTATAACAGTGAAACAGGTCACCAACAATACAATGTCCAGGATGATCAAGGATGCAATTTGGCTGTTGACAGACTTTACTATAACTTAATTTCAAAGGGTCCATTGTCCTGATGCTTATAAGCAGCTCTCAAGGGATTGACTTGATATGGAAAGGAAACAATTAGAATATCTCCGGGGACCATAGTTACGAAACAATAGGTCTAATGGTGCAAAGTGTTACCAGTAGTCTTTGTCTTTTAGGCCAGGCACAAGTTGAGCCACAAGTTGAGAATTTGGGCCGATGTGCCCAAGGTGCTCATCGTAATGAGGTTTCACTGTAATAATATATATATATGATGGAACTTTGCATTATGTTTGTTTGGTTGACAGGGTCGTTGCTCGTGGTTCAACCCGGTGCAACAGCAAGAGGAGGACTTTGAAGACGAGGAGGATGAGGAGGAGAGAGAGGAGCCAGACGAACCGGAACCAGAGGTCGGGCCTCCCCTCCTCACCCCCATCTCAGAAGATGTTGGTAAGTCATCACGTTGTCATCTTGAAAAAGATCAAAAGGAAAATAAACATGTGATATGATGCGCCTCGAGAGCGAAAGACAGATGGGATGTGCGCAGTATAAGTAGCCACCATAGTTATTATTATTATTATACCGTTGGGTGAGAGTGAGGAGGGCGTTAAGTCAATTTTTTGCTAAATTGAGTTCTGCATACCATTTGTAGGTCTGAGCATTGTGTGGTGCCAAATTTTCAAGATACTAAATAATTGTTTCAAAATTCTGGAGTATTTATCAAAAATAACATGGCACTGAATTGGTTTTCTACAAGGAAAAACTATAGAATGTGTTTTTGCCAGGATAGGTTGTGAGAAAAGGTAAGACCCAGGTATTTGTAGTTTTGAACTGCTGTAAGTTGAGAATTGCCCAGTAGGTAATTGCCTTCAATGTTGTTTCGGCAGAGTGAGAACCGTAGAAGATGACATTGCTCTGTGTTCAATTTCATGTGCCAGGTTAGAGACCATTGATAAAGGCGGTCAAAGTTCCGCTGAAGCGCATGGTGGTCCGAGATGTCATGAATAGGATTGTATATGAGACAGTCATCTGCAAACAGCCTTAGATTGGACGTGATACCATGGGAGGTGTCATTTATGAATGTGATGAACAAGAGGGGGCCCAGTACCGTTCCTTGGGGAACACCAGATGACACATGGATCGTGTCAGATGCTTGTCCATCTACAACCACCCGCTGGGATCGGTCTGTGAGGAATGATCTGATCCATTGCTGTAGTTCGCATCAACCTGGTCTTTTTGGTCCAGTGAACGTGCCAGATCTTCGGCTGTCATAATTAACTGGGTCTCACATGAGCGGCCTGCTCGGAAACCATGTTGAGAGTCGTGTAGTACGTTGTTGGTATCGTAGTGGTGCATTATCTGACTGAAGATGAT
Source organism: Echinarachnius parma (assembly GCA_037951105.1). Taxonomy (NCBI): domain Eukaryota; kingdom Metazoa; phylum Echinodermata; class Echinoidea; order Clypeasteroida; family Echinarachniidae; genus Echinarachnius; species Echinarachnius parma. The sequence continues at coordinate 10,380 of JBAMJV010014721.1, forward strand.
ATGTTCTATCAACTTACTGCATATCGATGTTATGGAAACAGTACACTGGGGAAATCAAGGGCTACAGTCGGTTTTGACAACTATATATACAAACAGGAACGCTACGCACTTTACCGTCGTCACATCGGAGAGGCGTATTTTGATAATCATTCCAAGCGGCTACAGAGCAATGTTATCTTTCATTAAAATTCAAAAGAATACACTTTTCGGTACTTGAAAACAACAGAATAGTGCGGTTTGATACAGTAGGATATCATGGTAGGCTGCACAAGGCTGCTCTTTGATCGATGTGCGAGCTGGAGTATATACAGTAGGTAATTGCCCAGCGCGGTTCAATGCGGTACCCATAGAATTATTCTGACCACTCACTGTACAGTACTTTCATCTCGCAGTGCAGCCGCTCGCCGCGCCACGGTACGTTACGGTCGGATTACAGACACAATACATAGCTGGCGTTCAATTCACAATATAATCGATCATGAACAGCCAGCGCGGATTTACTGAGTTTCTGGTCAAAAGTGAAATGAAGGTTGCTCAAAAAAATCATTATTTTCGGTATAAAACATTCAAATTAGGACCTGCAATTTTCAGAGAATGTAGATGAAACATGTAAGTACCAAATCCCGTAAAGTTTAAATTTTCAGCTTAAGACAATTTGTTATGCTTTTGAGGCTCTACGTATGTACTAAAGACCCACAGCGACTTATGATCGAAAGTGTAAGAGAGGGTCTCATTTTTTGGCTATTTTTTCAAAGAAAATAGACAAAAAATATATTTTTAGGCTATTTTTTGGCTATTTTAGTACTATTTTTTCAGGTTGAAAATAGCCCAATTTTTTTTTTTTCTTGTGATAATTGATGAAATAGTCTAAAAATAGTGATAAAATAGTATTTAAAAAAACACAAAAATAAATTGTTATTATTGATATTTGGAACGCGAAATCAATATTTTAAAAATTTATTTGTTGGCTATTTTTAAAAAGAAAATAGACAAAAAATATATTTTTAGGTGATTTTTCAGACAAATCTTGAAAACTATTTTTAGGCTATTTTTCTTGAAACTTATTTTTTTGTGTCTTTTAATATTCATTCAAAGTAACACACTATATCAATTAAATATTGCATGTTTGCTTTGTTTGTGTCATGAATTATTTGAGCTTTTTGAATGAGGGAAAAAACAGAGTTATATGTATGCGTTTGACTTTGAATTACAGACATCAACACTTTCAATCCATATACTATATAGCCCCAAATAGCCAACAAATTTGAATTATATTGGGTTTCTTTAAAGAGGTTTCAACAAAATAAGCTAGTGATAATTGGCAAGAAAATCAAAATGATATCCCTTATATAGCAAAAGAGTGTATCGGCATGACAATTCTGATCAAAAATACTGCGAGCACACACAAAATTGAATAGATGGGACTGGTATGAATTTCACATGACACTAGCAAATCTAGCAATTTGATAGTAATGATTAAAGAATGACATTTCCGTAAATTTGTAATGATGATCATTATAGTGATCCATGCATGCAATGGATATAATAAAATGCACAATTATCTCACCCCAAAATGATCACCCAAAACGATGAATGAGATAGCTAGCTAGCATGTGTTGCTGCATGCTCCCTCCAAAATGGCAGATATTGCATCATGGGATACATGCCAGAAACTAACCAATGAGAGATAGGCTGTCATGCATGCCCTTTTTTTCTTCTTTCTGTTATATAATTTGCAATTTGTATACCTCAAGTATAATGAATGTCGGTGCATGCAATGGTCGGGTCGTAAGTATGTTTGTGCGTGTGTGTGTGTGATTATTTTTTTTAATAAAAAAGGGGAAAAATAGGGAAAAAATAGTTGATTGTAACAATGTGGAAAAAATAGCAAAACAATTATTGATGTTATTTACAAAGAGAAATTTAGAGTAAAAAATAGCCATAAAATAGCCAAAAGATAGCCTATTTTAAAAAAAAAAAATTTAAATAGTAAATAACTATTTTTAAGCATCCATTTTGTGGAAAAATCACACAAAAAAATCGCCAAGAAATATATTTTCAATGGGTTCAAAATGAGCAGGGTAACTCCCTGTCCTGGTACAATGCAGTGAGGAGTGGTGGCTCAGAGATCCTTGATGATAAGAGTTGTGTTATCTTACCTCTCACTGTATGTTGACTAAAAGAGAGTGTGTGTTCAATCACTACCAAAAGCACTTATAGATTATTACCAATCATATCCTATGTAAATTTGAAACATTATCATTATTAATATTATATTCATCATAATTTATATCTTACTGTTAACTCCCTGTCTTGTTACAATGCAGTGAGGAGATCCCAACATTTTTCATTTTGTTACACTTCTCTTCTATACTTGATTTGCCGAATAAAATAATAATCATTTGTACCCTCGCTTTATCTCCCTTTCTTGCTACAATGCAGTGAGGAATGGTGTCTCTGAGAGCCTTGATGATAAGCAGCTGTGTAAGATCTGTTTGGACAAGGAGCTCAACACAGTGTTCATGCCGTGTAAGCACCTGGCCACATGTGAAGACTGCGCCTCCACGTTCACAGAATGTCCCATGTGCAGACAGACCATCATGACATCCTTCCGCGTCTATATTCCGTGATGTATAACCACAGGATAATTGGCTTGAAGCACTAAGCCAACTCAGCCTTTATGTTTTAATCCAGGACAATTGCCATGCAAGCGGCTGGCTGCACCTCTATGATCACAGAGAGTGTCCTTTTGTCCTATGTGTCAACACATAATCTTACCGCCGTTCCACATCTATTGGCCATAATTTACTCCCTATATACCAGGACAATTACATTGTTGAAGATAGGTTTAATTTGCCATGATATTACACTTCATGTAATAATAAAAATAATAATAGACCAGCGTTCATATTGCGGCAACAATTTAGAAATTTATTTTTGAGGTGCATTATAATGTAGTATACAACTACAGATGGGCTTCTTGTGATAGTAAACAAATATACCATGCACTGAGAGCCTCTAGTTGAAATTATGGATTCCGAGGTGACAGGAAAAGCACTATGTTCTGAGGGTCGTAGACCCGAAGAACATAGTGCTTTTTCTGTCACCGAGGAATCCATAATTTCACTAGTGGCTCGAAATAGTGCATGATATATTTGTTTTATATTCTTTGCATAATCATAAATCATCGCAAAAACAAATGTTTTCAATTCAATTAAAGAAAAATATAAAGAAAAACTAAACATTGATCATGGAACCATCACTGCACTGACTATGTTCTGTTTGTGACACTGACCCCCTTTGCGCAATAGTCCTAGCGCAGAGCGCGTATTGCGCTATCTTTCCATTCATGGTTACGCGCCTTAACAACTAATGCGCACCCAAATGCAAAACGTGCGCATCAAAGTGAATAATTAACCTGCTTTACATACTACACACACGTGTAATTGTATGGAGAAAATACATTACACATACAGCTAGTGCAGTGCACACCGCGGCCGATTTTTAAATGACGAATTAGTGTCACGACCACAGAAGGACAACGATGCACAATGTGCACCATGGTCGTAATTTTTAAATTCAAATACCGCTACGTTATACATGAAATGCATCTCTAGAATATTCTTTGGAACTTATTGATATTCACGGGTGAAAATATGCTGTATTTCTTTGAGAAATCTCGTCGAGCATCTTTCGCAAGCTAAAACAAGACCTCTGCTCGCAGGGAAGTTTTATAACATGCATCTCTATGGGCTCAATATGATCACCCGGCGTCTATGACGTCATTCGTGGAATAGCATTTACTATTCCATGAATGACGTCATGCATAGCACATTTTTCTCCATGGGCATTACTATGTTTGGTCACATGACGCTATGTAGACCAATCACTGAACAGGATTTCATTCATGTAGGATATAATCAAATCTATTACCGAGGTGGGCTCGAAATGACTATTACCCGAAGCATAGCTCGGTGGTCTCAAAATGACTATTACCCTCAGCTACGCTTCGGGTAATAATCATTTTGAGTCCACCTCGGTAATAGATTTGACTATCACAAGAAGCCCATTCGTTAGTTGTATATTACCATACCATCCGCGTAATATAAATATTTATATTTATCAAAACCTGGTAGTTTCGATTTCTCAATATATTACTTGCTTTATCGACTGCGTTTTATATTTGTCAAACAAACTTGAGGCGGTAAAATGATAGTCAATGCTCAGTGGCTTAAATAGGAAATGAGCATTGTGCAGGCCCCCTTTTCTTCGATCTGGACGACGACCACGGGACGGGGGTGACTCACGAATGCCTCTATGTCCTCCGCAAAACGTATACTCTTCGATCCCGACAGTTGGGGAGTCGCCAAAATCTTGGGGTGGAGGTGCGCCAGAATGGGAGGCGATTCGGAGGGTTGAAGCTTACCATATTGATATAATAAGCAAATAATTACCGTTGGTGAAGGTGATTGGACAAACTATCACTTCCGAAGCGAAGCTGAGGAAAGATAGCGTATACATTTAGATCGCCGAGGAAGTGATAGTTTGTCATCGCCTGAAATCAAAAGGTGATTAAACTGACGGTGATTCATTAACAGACTGTGCACCATCGTAATTAACAAACTGTTGTCTATTTGTCAAATAATCGTTGAACCAATCAAGTGGCACACCTCGAATTCCGTAATGCTCTAGTTTTTTTTAAAGAATAGAATGGTCAATGGTGTCAAATGCTTTGGCAAAATCAATAAATACACCAACTGTCATACGCCCTTCATCAGTATATTTTGTAATTTTATTAATCAAATTTATCAGTGAGAGTTTAGTACTATAACCATGTCTAAACCTATACTGATGTTCATAGAATAAATAGTTGTTTTCCAAAAATTTCAATAAATGACCATTAACTATTTTTTCATATACTTTAATAATTATTGGTAAAATAGTGATGGGTCTGTAATTACCTGGTAATTTCCTATCTCCCTTTTTAAATATCGGTACTACTCTTCTGTTACCATAAAGCAAACGACGAATTACAAGAGAAGTGATTTTGGTAAACATAAATTTAAATTTAAATTGTAAGAATATTTGTCATAATGTATATATATATGGGTTTACAGCTTAGTAATTTTCACCATGTGAACCATTAAGTAGTTTTCATTGTGATATACTGTAGAAATAGAAAATACTAAATAAGCGTATGTATATGCACGCATTGTATGTAGCAGTATAGGTTTCTGCCCCAATACCCTTTAGAATTGCTCATTGTGCATCTTCAGAGCACAAGCGATAACTATACAGGATTCTCTAAGTCTACAATATTATCATCTTAATGATCGTTTAACTATACATGGGATACGTAAGACCAGTACTTAATTATTGTGTCCCGGTTTTGAATGAAAATATTACTAAATTCTAAAGAGAGTCCTCAGTATAATATTGGGAGGTGACTATATAACATATGCCACTTTTGCTCTTTCATTGTGCAATTTAACAAATGTAACAAATGTACAATTCAGCCTTTGGCTGGCAACTATTTAATTAATAAACAATGATACAAATCAATTTTTGTATAATCATTTTCTTTTCTTATGTACAATTGTGTATGTTGCTGTTTGCATAATAATCATTACTTTTTAAACTTTACAACTGTTAACATGTATCATGCACTTTACAAATGTAACAAATGTACAATTCAGCCTTTGGCTGCCAACTATTTAATTAATAAACTCTTTTAAATTCAATTCAACACAAATAACTTAATTACATTATACCAAGCAATGCAAATCATTACTAACAAAACACAATCCAATCAAATTCATGGTTTTAATGTACGTGCCAAATAGGGGATAGTTGATTTACGATATCTTTCGGTGTTACATTTAATTGTACACAATCCCGACATGTTTCGTAATTGTCGTGTACATGTACTAGCTTTGGTTGGAGGGAGTAAGTGTCTATGTTTTGGAGATTGCAACATTTTTGTGCCAAAATTAATCAACAATTTGTTTCTGCGTAAAGAGAGTGATGGTAACTTACAGATAGACAACGCTACACTGGATGATGTGTAGTCTCTACCCAATATAATTCTGAGTGCTCGTTTTTGAACAAACTCAATTGCGTTGGTTTGAGCATCAGTAATTGAGGTATGCCAAACTGGACAGGCATACTCTAAAATGGGTCTAATGTAGCATGTATAGACGGTCACCATATCCGTAATAGGTGTTTTTGACCTAAGAATACAGAGAGTATATAATCTTCGGGATGCTTTAGAAACTATTTCTTGAACATGCAAGTTCCACTTCAAATCATTTTGAATTGTGACTCCTAACAAGTGAGAAACAACATTCAATGGAATTTCATTCAACGTTATATCAGTGCGTGGGTTCATCTGTGAGGAAATTTATACAGAGTAAATTACATTTGGAAGGTTTAGGCACTACATCATTTTGTTGGCACCAATATGAAATATTATCCAGACTATTTTGAAGAGTAGTAGGCTGGTTTCGTTTAATCACTTCTCCAAGCGTCAAATCGTCAACATATTTCCATCTATGTTCAGATTCATCCGCTGCATCATTAACAAGTACCAAAAATAAAATTGGGCCTAGTTTAGTGCCTTGCGGCACTCCACATGTTGTTTGCAACAAGGGTGAGTTGTTGCCACCAATTTTAGTAGACTGAGTTCTATTACTGAGAAAACTACAAATGATTGGTATAATAAATCTTCTGACACCCAAATCAATCATTTTCTTAATTACGATATTGTGGTTTACCCGGTCGAACGCTTTAGTAAAATCTATAGTGGTTAAGTATGCATAGTGCCCAGATTTGTCAAGACCATGCAGCACAAAATTTAGAAGATCAACCAAGTA
>JBAMJV010014722.1:0-17500 GCA_037951105.1 Echinarachnius parma
CCCCCCCCCCCAATATTTTCGCCCCCCAATAATTCCGAAAATGAGGAAGAAAAAAATCGAGTGATATAATGCCAAAGAGGGGAAAGACACATTTATCAATAATAAATCTTCAAAATAGCCGTTTTTTTTTGTTTGAAAAGGACTGTAAATCTCTTTTTTGCCGCGCGCTTCGCGCGCATACAGTTTCTCATATTGCAAGTTATTATAATATAATGTAACCATATGGTAATGTTACATAAACGTTAAATTGCTATCTGGGACCACAGTCCTTTCTAGGACTACCACAGTCCTTTTTACGACTATACCAACCAGTCCTTTTCAGGACTCACCAATCCTCCCCCATGGTGCAACCGCAAACAACACGTATTCACCATGGAAACCGATACTTACAAGCAACATTTATAAACAACAACGATATCAACAACAAGCATCGCCATATCGATCCACCACAATTAACACCTTATTCTTACTACCGCCTCCCCCCCCCCTTTTTTTTTTCTTTTTCTTTTTATCTTTCTTCTGTTAGTTCGCTATTGTTTCTCTGTTTTACTATAGATCTCTTTTTTTCTCAAACACTATGATTATCATTATATGTATAAGAACAGATTGTATATGTATATGTAATGCTGTACACAATTAGTTTGTTGTACTTATATGAATGATTTGTATTGTAAATTTACGTTGTAAATTTGTTTGAGAGAAAATAAAATACTATTACAAAAAAAAAAAAAAAAACACCACCAACACCATCACCACCGTAACCAAGCACCACAACCGTTAAAGAATATAGTAGTCGATGAAGAAGAAAAAAAATTGCCGGACCAAAGCGGGTGGGGGCTAGGGCCCAGGAACCCCCCCCCCCCCTTCCTCGCTATATACGCCACCATAAGCAATGAAACTGCCGAACCCAGGAGGGGGGGTAGCTTGGGCTCAGGAACCCCCCCCCCCTTCCTCGCTATATACGCCACCATAAGCAATGAAACTGCCGAACCCAGGAGGGGGGGGGGGGGGGGGTAGCTTGGGCTCAGGAACCCCCCCCCCCCCCTTCCTCGCTACGCCACCATTAGCAATGAAACTGCCGAACCCAGGGGGGGGGGGGGGGGGGTAGCTTGGGCTCAGGAACCATTAACAATGAAACGACCACCACTACGCCCGTTCCACAGCCACATTATTAGCCTGAAATAATTTAGTTTCAAATCGCTGATTATGATCTAGTTAGAAATAGCCAAATATTAACTGCTAAATTTTGTTTTCTTTTATAAATCTGATTTAATCTACACACTAAGAAGAAAAAAATGGGTCAAATCTGCACCTTTTTTTTGCCACACTGGCACACCTTTATAGGTCCACATTTGCACATTTATATTAACAAAAAAAGTTGCACCTTCGGGTTAAAGGGACATGCATGGTTGCATCTTTTGGGTGTAACGAATAGCACCCTAACAACGCCACTCTGAATGTTGCACCTTTAATCTAAAGTGCAGCTTTACACCCTACCTATAGGTGCAAAGTTCCACTTCAAAATAAACTGCCATCGTTGCAAATAAATTTCACCTTTAAAGGTTAAACGTTGCGCCTTTTTTTGTTAAGGTACAGAAAAAGGTGCAAAAAAATAAAGTGCAACCATTTTGTATTCAATTTATTTTTCACTTAAAATTTTGCTTATCGAGTAATGTCTAAGCGATCCAAAAAAAAATGTTTTAAATACACGCAAATGAAACAAGGATTAACGTTGCAACGTTGCAACTTTACACCTTCTGGCAAAGTGCTATAATAGCTGCACAAAATAATTTGAAGGTTAAAAGTTGCACCCTTAAGGTACAATTTAGAACTCTAAATGTGCAGAGTTGCATCTATTTTAGGCAATAAAGTGCAAACTGGCAATACACCTTAACCTAAACGTGGAATTATGCAGCTTTAAAGGAGAAACTATGAGTCGACCCATTTTTTCTTAGTGTGTAGGTGGAGTCGGTCACTGGAGCTAAGCTCAGTCTCAGTTGAGCAACCGTCGGATAACAGAAATTTATCTTACCATCTACGGTTGACTTGACTATTGTTTCTGATCAGGTCAGAAATAGCCAACTATAAACTGTTAAATGTGGTTTTCTTTTATAAACCTGACTTTAATCTAGGTGAAGCTATAGACGGTCGATGGAGCCAGACGCGGACTTAGTTGTACAACCTTTGGATAACAGAGATTGATTTTTCTGTCTTCTAACTCTGAGCTACACAATGATTTTTTTCATTTGTTTAACTCAACGCACTAATTGACACGCCACTGTTCCCGAACGAGTAGTGAAATGAATGAGAGATTGTACGCCCTACGAAAGTTTGTTTTATTTTTTATCTCAATTAAATCGCCTTACATTAAGATTTGTCTGTGTTAACTAAATCAAGGTGAAGCTATTTCATTACAATTTAGTATGAAGCCAGTAGTAGCCTATTTCTAAAAGTACAAGATGCATTATCCATAATTTATCCTTTATTCATTTATAAATTTGTGATTACTCATGTAATAATCTTTTGAACAGCGACCAGAGTATCCTTCTAATTTCAAAATATCAAATATTGCCAGATACTTACCGTTTCGCCACGTTAAGGTCGGAAAGGAAACAGAAGAAGATACGCTGCAGTGGGACTACCCCATAACCCATCAAGGACGAGAGCTATTTTAAGGCAATATTGATCATTGTGTTCCTCTTCAAATTGGCAACTCCTAATTTTGTTCGACCTTTTAAAGACCGTAAAAATAGGTGGAAAATATTTAGTAATTACAATTTAAGACAAATATGAAGTGACTTTGCCGCAAAGTTGCCAATTTGAACGCCGAAATCTGTTTTTAAAATATCACAATGTGTTGCCAATTTAAGAATTCTCCTAAATTATAGCGATCTATGCAATAATACAAAAAAATCATTAAAAAAAACTAAAGCAGGGAGAGTAACAAAATAGGACTCTAAAAATAGAGAAATGTATACTCTTTCTGCTTGTATACATCATATAACTTGTTATCTTCCTGCTGAAATGTAGGACTACCAACCCACAGATAGTGGGACTCCGTCCTTGATGGGATAAAGGAAGGCTGATACCAACATAATATCAAAATATAACAGACTTAAACCATTTATATTGTATAGATACCCACTTAATTTAATAAAGAAAACATACATAATTTGATGAACTCTCTTTTGCTGGCCTTGCACTACTGCAAACACGTCATGACATAATTAATATATAATATTTCTTGAGGTATTAAATAATATAAGTGAACCATTTTCATAATTATTTAACATTTGTAAGGCAGATTTATTTCTGCATTTATTAACAAAATCAAAATGAAATATACGAATAACATTTTTCCATACATAAAAATAAGAAAACAATGAAATAAGAATAGTTATACAATCATAATATAAATTAATGTGAAAATAATTTATGTATATTATTATAAAAAATAAATAAATGCAGTAGACCAACCATCATAAGCAGGGAGCTTGAGTGGATGGTGGCCTGGGAAGGGGGGGGGGGGGGGGGGGGGAGCTATACATGGTGCCAAAAAGGCGTTGTATAACCATTATTAACTCGTCACCTTTGGAAGTATATTGATTGAACATTTATACATAAAATATTGCGGATTGGAAGGTGTGAATATCATTTATTTTCAGGGCTTTAAATTCATAAAATATAGAATCTGTGTTTGCTAAAAAAAATGCGCATGATGAAGAAAAAATATTGCATTAATTTTCGTCACACTGCTATTTCCCCATGCTATGCTACAATATGATATATAAGGGAGTATAAATGAATTATATATCGTAATTAGTGTCCTTTTTTAAAGAAAATATTTCAATTTATATACCTATAGCTCTAGAAACTAGAGTACAAATATCATTTATATGAGGATGCCATATCAAATTAGAATCTATTATTACGCCTAGAAATTTAACTGAATCTTTTTGTACAATAGGAATCGTAAATATTAATACATAATATTAGCAACAAGTTCGTGTGTAGAGTGCAAACTCTTGAAATATATAAAGATAGCTTATTACATCTAAAACAAATAGATAATTTATCTAAAGTTATCTAAAGTTTCAATGAGAGTATTTAAATTTGAATTGTCGTCTATTATGTAAATAGTCTTTTAACCAAGATAGAACGGTCCCTCTGATTCCATATGATATAGCTTATTATTTATAAAGCAATATTCCATGATCAATAGTGTCAAACGCTTTTGACAAGTCCATACAAATTCCTACAATGTGTTATTTCTTAGCAAATGAATTAGTGATTTGATCACATAATTGCAAAATTGCATAATCAGTTGAGTGATCTTTTCGAAATCCATATTGGTTAGGTATTAATATGTTATTAATATTCAAAAATGAATATAATCTTTTATGTACAATTTTTCCTAATATTTTAGATATGCTCGGTAACAAAGAAATTGGTCAATAATTATTCATTTCAAAGGGTTCATCTTTCTTGTGTATAGGAATTACTTTTGCTATTTTTAATAAATTTGGGAAAATTCCACTTGTGAGAGATAAATCAAAATTAATATATAAAACAACGGGGAAGCAATAAAATGAATAATCTTTTTAAACAAATATACACTTATTTCATCATATCCACTTGATTTACTACACTGTACTAACCCTAACCCTAACACTAACCATACACATAGCATGTTTAATTTAATAACCTTTTCTTAAAAAGATCTAGTACCAATATCACACACAAAAAAACAATGGAACTCGAAAAGTTGTCACATCGCATTATTAATAATAAGCATGGAACAGGTTTTGGTCTTCCGAATTTATCTTCCTTAAAAAGAAATTCATAATTGAAGTGTTCAGATTTGACATTATCCACTGGATAATTCAAACTGTGTACAGAGTCAATGCAATGAGTTAGCAAACAATCTGTTTCATGCTTCTATTGGTTGGCGAATGCAAAAACTGGAGAAAGGCTGACTGTATTTCTGTGTCCACTGAGTGGTGTGTAAACATTCCATGCCTTGAATGTCATTGATAGATATGACCGACTAATGAGCAAAAACGCAATGATATTTGCTAACCATTGCACAACCTTTGTACAGAGTTTACTGTCTCCCAGGGAGATTTCCAGAACACTTCAAACATCTTTATAACAAAAGAGAAGAAAGAAAAAACCGAAACCTGTTACGTGGTTCTAGTGGTAATACGAATACAGCGATGTATGTGAGAACCGCTAGAAGTAGTTGAGTGGATTTTGACAATGCAACTAGATCACTTTAAAGATAAGTTTTTACATGTAATCAAAGAACATGTCATATTCCCATCTACCGTTTTCCGCTTTGCTCTTCAGCTTGAGTTCGTGTCGTTTGTGAGCCAAGAAGCAGCTGATGAACTCCTGCCCCAAGGCATTTACGATGACGTCATCTTCCTGAAGAGCCGTCATGGCATCCTCCATGTTGTTGGGTAGCAATGACGTCCCAGGCGGACTGTTCTCAAAAGAAAGACCCTTGACAGCAGGCGGAAGCGGAAGTTGTCTGGACACCCCGTCCACCCCTGCAGCAACCGTTGCTGCCAAAGCGATGTAAGGGTTGCATCCACTGGCGCCCAACCTATTCTCTATGTACGTACCATCCTGTCCGTTGACCTTCAACCGGAAGGCGCAGGAGCGGTTGTCCAGACCCCATGTGACATTGGCTGGCGCGAAGCTGTTTGGAATAACCCTTCTAAGGCAGTTGATCGTAGGGGCACATAGCAGAGATATTGCAGGTGCATGGGCAAGGAGACCTGCCACCCATTGTTGACCTGTTTCGGTCAGACCTGTATGACTGTCAGCGTCGTAGAGGACAGAATGCTTCCCTTCAGAGTCCCAGAGCGAGTGGTTTAAGTGACACGAACTTCCGGTTTGGTCCGGGAACGGTTTGGACATGAAGCTTGCAATGTATCCGTTTTTAATCGCCATTTCTCTGATGCCTGACCTGAACGTGAACGCCTGATCTGCTGCTTGGATTCCAAACGCTGGTTTGAAAGTGATTTCAATTTGCCCCGGACCTGCTTCCATCTGGCCACAGTCGACATCCACACCCGCACCTGACAACCCGTCCATGAACGTCTGCAGGATGTCTTCATAGGCAGCGAAAGCAGTCGTAGACCAGGTGTTCCTGTCATTGTTGATGGGGGTCCTCGTCGCCTTATCAACCAGATAGAACTCATATTCGCACGCGCTCAGCATCGTGAGACCCATCTTGGTGAGCCGTTCCAACTGCCGCCTGGCAACAACCCTTGGATACACTCCCAGAAGCTCTCCGTTGAGCGTCGGCTCCATGAGAACCCGCGCTGTTCGCTTGCTCCAGGGGAGCACCTGGAAGGTATTGAGGTCTGGGAAGCACGTGACGTCACGGTGGCCTAGATTTCCCCTGTAGGTATGGTCCCCGTTCGGGTCACCACGAGGGTCGAATGAGATGATCCCCAGAGGCATGGCCATCCCCCTCCTCGCCTTCTCCTCGAAGTGTCGCGCCGGGATCGTCTTGGAGCGTGAGGTGCCATAGAAACAAGTTTCCTCAAACCTGACATAGGCGATGTCTTCCTTTTCAATCTTCTCGACGATCGATGGGATATCCATTCTACAGTTGATGTGCTTCTGTGTAAAGACGAGAAAAGTAAAAAATAGATATTTCAGGTTAAATTATAGATATGGCGAAGGATGGTGATGACAGCCGATAATTCAGAAGAATCTTACCATGATTCGATTGCAGTATCAAATTATTACTTTTGTTTAAAAAATAAAAAATAATAATAAAATAAAGTAACTGGATCATCATCGGTTGGTAGATATTTGCCGATAATGATTATTATGGTTAGTTATAATTACTGAAATTACGGACGCCATCTTGGATTTTGAGGTGATCGCGGCAATAAATGTATTGTGGTACACATGTGATTGTGAAATATATATAATCTCATTGAAACTTCATGGGAAAATGTCATGCTTTTTGTGAAGAGATCTGGTACCCGAAAGACACCCTTTTTTCGAATTTGGCCTTCCGCCTAATGTAAAGGAATTGTATAGTTCTGGTTAAACAAGTTTTAGTAACTAAAACGTATAAGTTATCATAACAATCTAACATAATAATTATAATTGAATGATGCTGGAATGGCAGAAAACGGCTAAGTTACAGGGACGTTTTCATTTAAAAGGCAGCCGTTAACACAGGAGGGTGCCCTCAAGCCATCTCAATCATTTTATTTATTTATTTATTTATTACAATATATTTTACCAGGTTGGCCCATTCAAGAATTAGTTGGTCTCCAATGTGGCCCTGGGATACAGTATACAAACATAAAATAAACATGCATTATACAGGTCGTTACAAAAACATTTGAAATGAATTAAATATCTACATGTAGAACATGTCATGTTTAAAAAATCACAAAAATGACATAAAACATTAATTATACTTTAAAGGGGTAGTTTAGTTTTGGTAGAGAGGGCGCTGCAGATCACAATTTTTTTGTGAGGTAATGAAAAACTGAGTGTCGAATTTGAGAGAACATGCAATTTTAATGGCAGAATAAACTTTATTTGGTCAAAATCGACCCAGAAACGGCTGAAATAACAATAAATATATCTGATCTTATAATTATTTGGGGCCCACATAATTAGATGATTTTTAGAATTGTTTTTTTAAATGCTTGCACTTTTTCACAAATTTTAAAAAGCGTTTTTTAAATAGTTGTTGATGATCTCGCTATTTAATCATTATATCAATAAAACATCACATGCATAATTTTGTATGAAAAATGGTTGAAACCAATGCCTTTTTAAAAAGCGCCCTCTTGTGTTTCAATGGCTCTTTTTGAATGATAACAGGCTTTTTACTTAGTCGTTTGTAATTTTGTATACCTTTCGAGCAGGGTGGAGTTATAACTATTAGTTTATAATGTTACTGTGCAGGTTTTGGCTACTTAAGTTCAGCCTTACCAAAACTAAACTACCCCTTTAAAGAATAACACATATTCAAATACTGCATTTTATATATATAGTATTTTGAACAATTTCTTATAGGGTTTATTCATGATATAAAAACAACATGAATGCTGCACATATTAGTATTTCAATAATTAAATTACAAATATATAAAAATACAATAAATAATAGCAAGATAACATTCATTACCATTTCACACTATAAGGCAAGGTTATTGAATAAATATTGTTTCATTTTCTGTTCAATATTCAAGGAATTAGAATTTTTAATTTCAATGGGTAAACTATTCCAGAGGGATATAAGAAGAGTAAAATAAAGAATGTTTATATTGTTCAGTGCGAGCCTTAGGAATCGTTAAGTTCAAATTTGCCGCGTGTCTAGTATGAAATGAATGAGTATCAGAAACAAAAACAAACGAATAATAATACAAATTAGAGGAAAGGCGATGAAGGCATTTGTACATTAAAAATGTCACACGATCATTAAAAGGTAACCACTTCAGTTGACTAAACATTTCCTTCGACGGGGTATGAACATTGCAACATAAAATCATCCTTGCGGCTCTTTTCTGTAATTTAATTATACGTTCTGTGTGATGAATAAAATGAAGCCCCCATATTTCACAACAATAATCAATTTGAGATTGGATCAAACATAAATATAATAATTTCATAGTATCTTTTTTAACATAAGGCTTTATTCTCCTTAACATGCTTAGACTATCAAAATATCTTTTTACATACATAATCAATAATCCTGACCAAGTTAAATGTTCGTCAATAATTACTCCGAGACATTTAATGCTTTTACATTGTTCAATAATTTTCCCTTCAAATTTAATTTGCATATTTTCCTTAGTAGACATGTCAATTAACCTTTGTGGAGTGCCAATGAATATTAATTTAGTTTTATCAACATTTAATTTCAATTTATTAGCGTAGAGCCATACTTTAACATTATTAATATCTTCTTGTAATTTACTTTGCATATCAATAACGGATGAACTACTACAATGAAAGGTTGTATCATCAGCGTAAATGCATGGTTATACTACAATGTTTCAAAGCCATCACTAAATCGTCAATATAAAAAAATAAAAAATAAAAGAGGTCCTAAAGGACCATAGTGGTACCCCGAGGGATATTGACCTTTCATCTGATAGAGTGTCACGAATTATTACTCTTTGACTCGTGTTATTTAAGTAAGAGCTAAACCAATTTATAACAATCGGAACAGCCTATCTTACGTAACTTAACAAGTAAGATATCCATATCGACAGTGTCAAAAGCGCGTTTTAAATTAATAAAAATAGAACCTATTATATGTCCACTATCAATGGATTTTAACTATTTTAACAATCAGTCAAAGAGCCAAGTGCTGCTGAAGTTGAATGGCCGGGTCTAAATCCGAATTGAGAGTCATTCAAAACACTGTGTGAGGATAAGTACCTATAAAGCTGCTTTCATGGACTATTCTTTCTATTATTGTGCTTACTACTGGTAGTACATGTATATAGATATAGGGCGATAGTTGTCTATTTTCTGATTTGCACCTTTTTTATACAAAGGTCTTACTTTTGAACTTTTTCATTCATTCGGGTATATTCCTGCAATGTTGTAATACTTTTTCGATATTTCATATTTTGCAAATTTCAAAAGAGAAGCACTTATACCATCAGTGCCAATTGCTTTACAAGGGTCTAAATCTGATAGTAATTTTAGCACGGTATTTTCATCTGTATCATTAAATACAAACAGTTCACTAGAAACATACTCCAACATAGACTTTGTAGACCTTATATCAACATAAATATTATAGTTTACAGTACATGTATTGCCTTCAATAAAAATCATTTACAGATTCATTGAATACCTCAGAATCAATAAAGAAGTCATAAAATGTATTTGCAATGACATCATCATTATTACACATAACTCCATCGATATCAAAAACTACGGGGAGAGCAGAATTTTTGTATGGTAAAAGCTCTTTTAAACAAGACCACATTCGCGTAGGATCGTTGCTATTTTCTTTAATTTTAGACACGAAATAATTTCGTTTTTCTTTTTCTAATAAAACATTTACTTTGTTTCGAATCTGTTGATAACTTGTCCACATCTTCAAACATACTGCTTTCTACATAATTGAGCACATGTTGTTTCCTTTTCAATGTTAAACATTTTCTATGTATAATATCACGTTTATTCATTATCTTTCTAATGTCTTTTGTAACCCATGAATGTGACTTATCACGAACTCTTTTCATTTTAACAGGTGAAACCTCATCAATAATTGAGACAAATGTATCTTTCCACACTTTCCAATATACATTCTCATCAATAACTTCATCGAGATGCGACCATGAGGTAGTTTGCAAAATACATAAAAACTCAGTCATATTCTCTTGTTTATTTTACCGATATGTTAACACTTTATCTTTTGTTGCAGTATGAAACATACACATGTGTGCATTACATGCATATAAATGGCTCTAAGTTGGACTTAGCAATACAAACATTACTTCTATGGTACATATGCATGATCTGGACCATGCGTAACTTTACGCATGACTCAAGGCAGTTACGCATGACTTTTGCCTTTGTGAAATGCACTTAGAGTCACGCTTAAAGTTACGCAGGACTTTGGGATTTACGCATGACTTAGGGACTTACGCATGACTTAGGGACTTACGCATGACTTTACGCATGACTTAGGGACTTACGCATGACTTTACGCATGATTTGTGAAACACCCCCCTGGACATTTATTTGACGATTGTAATCTACGAATAGCATACACAGAAAATGATCACTCAATGATGTATGAATGCATCCGTGCTCAATAATATTCTCGTTTCTAGTAAAAAATAATAATAATGATAATAATGATAATGATAATAATAATAATAATAATAATAATAATAATAATAAAAATAATAGTAATAATAATAATAATACTACTAATAATAATGATTATAGTAACCCAACAATAATAATTATAATACAAAAACAAGGATACATTAATAATTAAAACCTAATTTGAATTGAATTTACATGTGTACAATATTTTAACAATGTTATTCTGACAGTTTTGTAAATCAAGATTTTCATTTGTCTGCATGATGAATATATCAAAGGCCTATCGATATGCATGTTTGCTGTTTATGATGATGATGATGATCCACAGCATTTGTATGGCGCCATTTATCTGTTCAAACATTCAAAGGCGCCGCTCCTCCAAAAACTCAATTTACTGCACATATTGCAATATGTTTGTTCTTACTCATCTGAATTACTGCTCATCGAATATTAAAGGGAACGTACAGTTTTGGTTTAGAGGGCGCTTCAGGAAATAATTAATGTGTGAGGTAATGACAAACTAAGTGTTATACTGGGAAGAACATGTGATTTCAAAGACAAAACAAAACTTTTTTTTGATCAAAATTGGTTGAGAAACAGCTGAAATATTAATAAATATATCCGATCGGAATAAATGTGGGACCCACATTTATTCGATGATTAAACAAAACAAATTATATAATGCTTACACTTTTTCAAAAATGTACCAAAGAGGTTTTTAAATATAATTATATAGTTGTTGATGATCTCTCTATTTAATCATATTTTTAACAAAATATCACATGACCATTTATTACTACAAAATGGTTCAAACCAATGTGTTTTTATAGAGCGCCCACTTGTGTTTTAACTGCTTCTTTTTTTATAACGATAACAGGCTATTTACTTAGCCGTTTATAAGTTGTTCTACCTTTCGGGCATGATGGAGTTATAACTATTAGTTTGTAATGATATGGTGCAGGTTTTGGTTACTAAAATTCAGTTTGACTCAAGCTGTACTGATCTGGTAATATTGTCCAAATTATCGAATCTTACTGAGAACTCTAATGGTTCTCTCATACCTTGGACAATATAAAAGTATGAAACAGATTTCGGTTTTTCCAATTTCCCTTTTGTTCAAAAGATGTTAACGATTGAAGTGTTCGGATTTTTAATTATCCATTGGCAAGTTATTACAAAGTCAGTGCAATGAGTTCGCGAATATCACTTTGCATTTTTGCTCATTGTTTGTCCATATAATATCCACACATTAAGTAGTGGACATATCAGATCACAAGAAGAAGAAAACTCATCAACTACCGGTATTCGTCACTTTTTGCACATGTCAACAAAGTTACTAGATCCGTTTAACGCTAAAAAGGCCGGGCTATATGAGTTTTTTATACGCCCTTATATCGCCGCGAAATGTGCACGGATGTCAAGTAAAGTGTATAGAATACTATGGTGATTTCAATATTTTTTTAAAAATTACTCATTTGCATATTTAAAGTAATGTATGCAAATAAGGTCTTACAATTCACATTTTTGATAATTTAACATTGATTTTTACTACATATATTCTTTAAACCATTTGGAATAATAATAGAACAAAGAAATTGGAAGAGCCAGGTTATTCCTTATGTCTTTTATTGTTTTGATAATTTATTATGTATTTCTTTGTTTTTATACTCATGTATTTCTTTTTATGTATTTCTTTTTTTCTACCTATAATTCAGCTATTTTGACCCCCAAAACAAACACCTTAATGAAAACAAGACAAAAATAATTATCTCTTTTTAGAAAAAAATTATATTTTGTACACAAATCACGAAAATTAGCAATTTGGGGGCTGACATGCACAGAAAAAGGTCACGTGACTTCGTAACGGTAGGTCCACTTTTCCAAAAAGAAAATGTTAAAAGATGCGCAAGACTCGAAAGAAAAAGTCACAAAGCGGCGGGGCATCATCACACGTTCACAGAAAATCGCGTGGGGGGGGGGGGGGGGGGGCATAATGGTCCCCGGCCTTATTAGGGTTAAATAAACATCAATTTACTTTCTATAATATGTAGATAGCTACTAATTGATTTGACTATGCATCGTTATATAATTTTGGAGAATAAATAATACAGAACAAAGCATGTTGTTAGATTATTCATATCTATATAATATAATAGTGAAAACCAATCATCTCGTTTGTATCTTATATCCTTTACAGTCAAACCTGTGTACAGTGACCACCTTAGGGAAACAAGAAAGGTGGCCACTGTAGTTTAACAGGTAAAATCTATAGACAGTTTCCAGATGATTGTTTTGCTCTTTAAAGGCCTGGTCACACCGGGCGCGAATAGGACCACGAATGCAGTACGAATGCGGTACGAACTGACCGGACAGAAAACTCGAAGTGGAACACAAAGTACCGACCATTGAGCGAGTTCCCTACGCATGTTCTACGCATATTGTACGCATCGTTACGAATATGCCACAATAATGCAGTAAAGGAGTGGTCACATTGGACACGACTCCCCACGACTAGACCCACGAATGCAGTACGCATTGGTACAAATCTATGGCAAGCCGTTTTAAACATTTATTCCTATTTCTTGATATCAAGAATTCAATTCTTGATATCAAGAAATCGAATTCTTGATATCAAGAAATGAATTCTCGATATCAAGAAATGCATTATTGATATCAAGAAATACTTTTCGGTATTGGTAATACTTGATATCAAGAAATAAACTGATATCAATAATTCAATTATTGATAGTCGTGGGGAGTCGTGTCCAATGTGACCACTCCTTAAAGGAGTGGTCACATTGGACACGACTCCCCACGAATAGACCCACGAATGCAGTACGCATTGGTACAAATCTATAGCAAGCCGTTTTAAAATTTATTCCTATTTCTTGATATCAATAATTGAATTATTGATATCAGTTTATTTCTTGATATCAAGTATTACCAATACAGAAAAGTATATTTCTTGATATCAAGAATGCATTTCTTGATATCAAGAATTCGATTTCGTGATATCAAGAATTGAATTCTTGATATCAAGAAATAGGTATAAATGTTAAAAACGGCTTGCCATTGATTTGTAGCAATGAGTACTGCATTCGTGGGTCTAGTCGTGGGGAGTCGTGTCCAATGTGACCACTCCTTTAGACATGTTTGACTGTATATTGTTTATGTCGATGTGTTTATTCTTTTTACTTAATGTCTTTTAACCGTTTTATAATCATGGTAATGTACCCAATTCCAGGGAGGAGCCTATGGCCTTTGTTCCTCCCTCCACATCCACTGTGAATTTACTTCTTGTATTACCTATTTTTGTTATGATGCGTTCTAACCTGTTGTACTGCTGTTATGCATTGTATTACCATGTATAAGTTATATTCATATGTTCAAGTTGTAGAAAATAAATGTAATGAAATCTCATTGAAAAATTCGATAATCAAGAAGCGCATATGAAAGGCCTGCACATTGTGCGCTCTCGGTGGTGGTCATGGCCGGCGGACCATTGACCATTGACCATTGACCTGTCACAGACCACCTGCATAGCCATTGTTTAGTTAATTGGTCGGGTTCATGGAATGAGCACAATCGAATAATTTATCATATCAATAATTTTCTGCACCAGCGTCACTCCTTATTAATTGTTTGTCCTTACGAATCATGGGCCTCGGAATCGGAATAGTTTGAAAAGATCTAATAGATGGCGCAATAGAAATGCTGGACAATAAAAGGACAATGAAACTATGGCTTTTGGCTACTATTATCATTTAGAGGGTAAACAGACATTTAATTTGAAATCCTTCTGTGAACGTACCCCAATTATCACTCGTTTTTACGGCGGCCAAAGATGATGGGAGTGGCCATGTTTGTGTAATTTCCCCACATGCTTTGCGAATTATGACGTCTGTACGGACTGTCCAAACAATTTCGCGCACTCGCGCCATGCTAGACTTGTGTTATTGCAGGGAAAACTTTAAAAATTGCGTTCCGCCAAGCATTTTGGCTGCTCAATTAATAGGTCTGCAAAAGTTGATATAAAGTCTTTTCATTCATTTCCAGAATCATCAAAGCGTCTAAAAGTGTTCAAACAATGGTTTGAAAATTGTCTAACTTGAACAGAGTAGCTACATTTACAGCAGGAATTATATGATTTGCATCATTGCTTTCATACAAATAATTGAATTATCATCCTATTCTATCACAATGAATATTTAAAACAAATAGTTTTTATATTTCTTTAATTGATACTATACGACATATTATTTGTGTTTTATATAATTTAATCATAAAGGAATGTTAACTTACTAAAAGTTCATCTGTATTGGTATTTCATAAGAGTTAACGTGTTAAAGGGGTAGTTTAGTTTTGGTAGAGAGGGCGCTGCACATCACAATTTTGTTGTGAGGTAATTAAAAACTGAGTGTCGAATTCGAGAGAACATGCAATTTTAATGGCAGAATAAACTTTATTTGGTCAAAATCGGCCCAGAAACGGCTGAAATATCAATAAATATATTTGATCTTATAATTATTTGGGGCCCAAATAATTAGATGATTTTTTCAAAAAATTTAAAAAATGCTTGCACTTTTTCAAAAATGTTCAAAAGCGCCTTTTAAATAGTTGTTAGATCTCTATTTAATCAATATTATTTCAATAAAACATCACATGCATAATTGTGTATGAAAAATGGTTGAAACCAATGCCTTTTTAGAGAGCGCCCTCTTGTGTTTTAATGACTCTTTTTGAATGATTACGGGCTTTTTACTTGGTCGTTTGTAATTTTGTATACCTTTCGAGCATGATGGAGTTATAACTATTAGTTTTATAATGTTACTGTCCAGGTTTGGTTACTAAAGTTCAGCCTTACTAAAACTGTACTACCCTTTAAACTCTTGATGACGCCTTGAGTAAGTCTTTTAGATAAGTGCGCTATATAAATATTTTTATTATTATTATTATATGACAACGCTGCCGAAGGACGGTGGTAACAGCCTAAATTTGTGGAAGTAAATATTGGTAAATATTGTGATCCCCTTTGAAAATCAGTTTCTGCTGAAAGGGCCATCCCACCTATTTTGTGGAAATAACTAAATAAAAATAAAAAATAACAATAATAATAACAATAATAATAACGGTTATATAGCGATATTCCCGTGGGGATCATAGCGCAAATTAACACTATTAAAACAACGGATATACACACTGCAATCATTCCTGCACACAATTTGCACATTTTCCACTCCCTAGGGAGTATTCCAGCAGTCGCCTGGTAGTCGCACACAGTTTATAACGTTAATTCTTAATTTCAACTTACTTTAAATGATGATCCTATAGCTAGCTAGTCCGGTATCAGAGGAATTCGAATTGCAGACTCGTTGTCCTGTACTCATCCACTGATGTATCTGCATCTATCCCCTACCATGATCTGTTTGAATGTGGGTGATACTTTTTTCATCAAAGTGTATATATACAGTATATACTCTGACCAGTGGCGTAGCGTGGTCGGGCTGATTTAGGGGGGGGGGGGGGTGCGGGTGGGCACGCGAATGATAGGGGCCACACCTTATGTATTTCTTTATTTCTACACATATTTCCCCTTATATGGTTGTTTATCGTTTTGGGAAAATCATTAGGGGGGGGGGGGGAGGGGCACGTGAATGATTTGGGCCACACCTTATGTATTTCTTTATTTTACACATTTGTTCCCTTCATGGTTGTTTAAAGTTTTGGGCAAATTATTGGGGGCACGTGCCCCACTTCCTCATTCGTACACATATTTCCCCTAATGTTTGTATATTGTTTGAGTGAAATTATTGGGGGCACTCCCCCCCCCCCCCCCCCCCCCCCCGCCTCGTTCCACCCCTGAAGCGACGCCATTGACTCTGATCAAAGCGATTGAAAGATAAACCAACTGTGACAACAAAACAAGAGGGTGCACTGTCCAGAACGCGGGCTAATGATCCCCGGTTCCGCCCGGCCACTGAGCGTATTTGGACTAAAGAAAGGAAGGGACAAAATCGTTTTTCACCAACTGCCGAGGTGTCATTTGGATAAGAATCAATACACTTATAAGTAGTAGTAGTAGTAGTAGTAGTAGTAGTAGTAGTAGTAGTAGTAGTAGTAGTAGTAGTAGTAGTAGTAGTAGTAGTAGTAGTAGTAGTAGTAGTAGTAGTAGTAGTAGTAGTAGTAGTAGTAGTAGTAGTAGTAGTAGTAGTAGTAGTAGTAGTAGTAGTAGTAGTAGTAGTAGTAGTAGTAGTAGTAGTAGTAGTAGTAGTAGTAGTAGTAGCAGCAGCAGTAGTAGTAGGCTAGTAGTAGTAGTAGTAGTAGTAGTAGTAGTAGTAGTAGTAGTAGTAGCAGGGGCGTCGATCACAGGGGGATGGGGGGGGGGGGATATATCCCCCCCCCCCCCAATATTTCAGGTGGGGGGATGGCCTGTATTATCATCCCCCCCAATATTTGGGGTTCAAAAATATATAATAACATTA
The DNA here is from genome assembly GCA_037951105.1 of Echinarachnius parma. Classification (NCBI taxonomy): domain Eukaryota; kingdom Metazoa; phylum Echinodermata; class Echinoidea; order Clypeasteroida; family Echinarachniidae; genus Echinarachnius; species Echinarachnius parma. The sequence goes on from JBAMJV010014722.1 coordinate 17,324, forward strand.
CAATTAAGGAGCATTGCCCCCTCTCATGATGTAAATTGTTACTATAGTCTTCTTTAAACCACTTTTTGATAATGCCTAAACTGCCCAAATCCAAAATCTTTCGGGGCTGTGCCCCTGGAACCCCCATTAAGGTTATTTGACCCAGTACCAGCCATGTACTCATTAAATAGTTTTATT
>JBAMJV010014723.1:0-40590 GCA_037951105.1 Echinarachnius parma
CAAACGTACATAGTCAACTATTTTTATTATTTAATTTTGTATTTATTAACAATTTAACTAATCCATGTTCAGCCGAGAATATGGGGGTGGGGTGTGGAACGAGCTAAGAGGGCGATTATAGGTCATGTAGGTGGGAATGGGAAATATTTTCCCCTGTAAGTTTACTTCTATAATTTAAGGCTTACCCTTGTTTAGTTTAACCGTTATGTATGATAAAATGTTAACCCCTATATACGGTTTAGTTTACTAATGTATGTTCTAAACCTAGTCAACTCAATAAGGATAACTGGAACAGAACAAGGAGGTGGTCAAGGGGGAGGGGGAGGGGGAGGGGGGGGGGGGGGGGGACTGGTATCCTGAATGCTAAAATGATGTCGTCTCATGAAGAAGGGCATGCACTGGTTTTAGGAGTCGCCTCGAATCTCAAGTGATTTATTTCAATGTCACTCTGGATAGCTCGCGACCCCACACCAGTCTTATCATCCAACATAATCCGCGCGTCAAAACACGTGCCATAATAAGAAGAAATCCTCCCCAATTCGTGCAAAGGAGTAATGAAAGAGGTTGAAATGGCAGATTTGATAAGAATTCGTAATATTTTCGTTGGCGAGTGTTGGGGATTTAAATTCACGGTCATTTTTTCCAAGCTTCTACTTCTGTCCAATGTTATCGCGGTTTGCGATGGTGTATCATTTTCATTGTTGCTCATGGCTTCTAGATAAAGCAAGAGCTCGAGTCCTCTCCACCCTACCCCCCCCCCCCCCCCCCCCTTCTTTGCCCTCCTCCTCCTGTACTCTTCCACTAACACATTTTTGAACATTCTCATGCTATTTTTGTTTTAGAGTGACGCATCATTGCTTTTAGAGTGATGCATACAATAATTTCCACCCGTGCGGTCTTACTGGGGGGTCCAAACCGATAGCTCGTGTCGCCTTGCCCCCGGCAGTCCCGGCTGCGACGGAGGCCGCGCCCCGCTAACAAATTGTTTAACAGCGACGTGCTATTTCTCAATCCTCGCGATCTAGTCTCTTCCCCGCTGCATTGGGCGGGATTACCGCGTAGACTTAACAAAACTCTCGCGGATATTTCGTGTCCTCTATTCTTGAGTGACGGTCGTTTAAATACTGTCATGTTATTTTTTCCTCTTCTTCTAGTGTTTCTTCTCCCGGTCGTGTTTTGAGGACAAACAAAGTACTTCACTCAGAAACACGAGTGGCAAATGTCAAAGACAAGCAGCTTTTCGCTGGATTATTACTACAAGCTCTCTAAAGTGTGGCTCTCGTTTTGTTTAGAGGCGATCTAGGGTATACATGGCTATGATGATGGAGGTTTTTACTGGAAGGTGGAATGCGAGTTTGGCAAAGTAGCGCCTGTATAGGATAGTGTATGACTTTGGAGTAAAAGCATTGAATAAAATAATAACATAATTATTATAAATTATACATTTTCCTCTCTACTCTCCTTCTGCTCCCCCTCCTCCTCCTCCTCCTCCTTCTCCTCCTTCTCCTCATCCTCATCCACCACCTCCTCCTCCTCCTTCTCCTCCTCCTCCTCCTCCTCCTCCTCCTCCTCCTCCTCCTCCTCCTCCTCCTCCTCCTCCTCCTCCTCCTCCTCCTCCTCCTCCTCCTCCTCCTCCCCCTCCTCCTCCTCGTCCTCATCCTTCTCCTCCCCCTTCTCCTCCTCCTCCTTTTCCTCCTCCTCAATTCCTCCCCCTCCTCCTCATCCTCCTTGTCCTACTCGTCCTACTCCCCCTCCCCATTTTTACAATTTGAGAGGGATGTGTGGGGTGAGGATAGAGGTAAGGGTGGGGGGGGGGGGGGGGGGGGGGGGGGGGGGGTTGGGGGTAGAAAAATAGGTCACGTGAAAATCAGAGCATTTTCTACAGAACATTATACCGGTAGAAAATATGACGAGTAAACTAATGGCTGCTCTTGACTTTGACTGCCCGTACTACCAGGAAATTTACGAACTTGGATCATTCGAATGACATCGTAAAATATTCCTCTGAAAAGAGCGACCGGTCGGCTCCGCGATTTTATGGTCGCGAAAAGCGTTTGACGATTGAAATCTCGTCTAAAAGCCAGACTTGAAAACACGTCTCTCATATATTTTATGACTTTGTACCACTTTCTTTGGAAAGAATTATTCAGAGTTGTTAGACTCTGAAAACCAGAGAAGAGTAACGCTTAGCAGATCATCTCAATCTACAATATCAAAGATTGTCATGTGTGGGGATGTGTAGAGGACACTGTAAGAAACGCTACTAACACCGCCGTGGCCGCGGTTCGCCATTTTAACTAGTTAACTTGTTAATGTACAACTACATAAACTGAGCCAGTGTGTATTTCGCACTGAGCGCAAAGCGTTTGCAAGATAAAACCGCGCGTACCGTATGTTAATCCAATGCAAGCTACCTTTAACTTTTTACATCCTAATTATTGATGCGTTGTATAGAAAGGCCATACATACCGACGCTTGTAGCTTTAAATTGAACTCAATTAAAATCAATGAAGATTAGTCAGATAGCATCATAGTAACCTATCCTTCCTGATTATGAATTGATCACTGGTTGCCCAGGTGGGCAAGCCAAGCGAATTTGACAAAGTGAAACGATTGTGTGAAGCTCCCTATGTTTGGTGGTCCGGAGCCCGTAACTTTTTCGACCACAGTATGTAGTATTTTTGGTAGGGTTAGGGTGTGAAACTGTAACCACATGTTGTAATGAAACGGAATTTCCTGGTACTTATAATCCTCAAACCATTGTAATAATCATTATCCTACGGGTACCCGTATTTCCACACGACAATTTTGATTGTAGATTCCCAATTTCGGCGTTTCGCTTTTTCCCCGGCGCGTTGTCTGACAACTGTCGTTGATGGCGTTTTTGCTTTGATGCGCGCGCTGGGGTGGATCCTAATTTAGTGAGCTTGTTTGTTTCGATATTATTTCATTCTGTCAATTTCTGTGTTAGATTATTTAAAGTACAACCCTACCACATGTCAAATACAACATAATCTGTTCTTGTTTGTGTACGGGTATTTTCTTGTGTATACTGAGTATGAATTGTGTGCAAAAATAATAAAGAGTAAGAATGTGCAATTTTTGAAAATAAACTGATATAGGAAGATGTGCAAAAGGCAACACAAAAAAAGAAAGGAGAAAGGGAAGCGAGAGAAGAAGGATGAAGGAAAGATAGAAAGAGATAAAGATATAAGGATAGTGCATATTCATGTAAGGAAGAGACCCCCCCCCCCCCCCCCTCCCTCAGACACGCATCACGCTATTTGCCCCTCGACTTTGGTATAAGCACACGTCTATATTCCAAGATTACTGTTCTGTGAAATTTAAATGTTATGTCTTTTTCCCTTTTGATGTTTGTGCTGACAATAGTGTAAATGTATCAATACACCTCTTTTTCTTGTTTTTGTCTGAACAATTAAAGGAAGACTATTTTCTAAATTCCATTTCTCGTTCTTTCGTGTGATCTTACAGAGGTGGACGCACAGATGCTGAAAAACATGGAGGGGTACACCGCAGTCTGGCCAAACGAATATGGACGTAAGTATATGGTCACTCATGTACCGCTTCTTGATGATGATGACGATGTTGATGATGATAATGATGATGATGACGATGGTGGTGGTGGTGGTGGTGTTTTTTAGTTGTGGTATTGGTGATGTTGTTGGTGTTAGTGATGATGCTGATGATGATGACAATGGTGACAACGCCAACGGCGATGACGATGATGATGATGATGATGATGGTGATGATGATGATGATGATGAGGACGATGATGATGGGAATGGTGATCATGATGATTTTACTTAGTGTCTGCATTAAATGATAGTAGTTCACACACATTTTCTTTATTTCCATTGTACATGACAGTTGGACGAGAATGCGTGAACTGTGGAGCCATTTCGACCCCCCTGTGGAGGCGGGACGGTACGGGGCACTACCTGTGCAACGCGTGTGGCTTGTACCACAAGATGAACGGCTACAACCGACCGCTCATCAAGAACCCACGGAGACTGGTAAGTCGAAGAGCCGAATTGATTATAAAATGAACACACAAATACATTAACCATGAATACATGAATTCATAAATATGAAGTCAAGTAGGATAAAGTAGGACACAATCGAATTAGCATAATTAATATAATGATGATGATGATGTTTGTGGTGGTAAAAATAATAATGATGATGATGATACTGATAGTAAATGGTAATGATGGTGATGAATGATGGTGATGAATGATGGTGATGATGATGACGATGACGATGATGAGGATGATGAAGATACTGATGGTGATGATGATGGTGATGATGATGATGATGATGATGATGATGCTGTTGCTGCTGCTGTGGCTGATGATGATGATGGTGATGATGATGATGATAATAATACTCTGATTGTGTAATATATTTTCGTCCACGATTTTTTTTCTCCATCAGCAGTCGGGTTCTAGGCGGGAAGGGATCTCGTGTGCGAACTGCCATACGAACACCACCACACTGTGGCGCAGGAACAAAGAAGGTGAACCGGTCTGCAACGCCTGTGGACTTTACTTCAAACTTCATGGAGTAAGTATCGTTGCGCGATATTTTAATGAACATGTACTGTACCTTCTCAGTGGAACAGGGGCGAAGCTACGGAGGGGTGGGGGGTGGGGGGGGGGGGGGGGGGGGCGAGCACCCAGTTATTTTGTTTATGCCCCCTGGTGCGGGCCCCCACTGTAAACAATTATACCTACGCCTCTGCAAGTGGGGTCTGTGTGTGTGTAGATGTTTTTGTGTGCTACTTTAGATTGATTGTGTGTAAAATAAAAGAGGGAGAATGATTGTGTTATAATGTATGCTGTTTTTGTTAATGTAAGGAGTGTTTGTAAGGTTATGCTTTGCTTGCATATGTTTCAGGTTTGGTCCAACTCCATGGAAAATTGTATTGCGTTCACAATATCACAATTCATAACTATTAATAAGATTCATACAATGAAAACATCTGAATATCAACATTTAAAAGCATGTACATACTACATACATGTTAATGCTTTTAAAAGTTAATATTCAGATGTTTTCATCATATAAATCTGATTGATTGATTGATACTGTACATATTAAAGAAAGAAAGTCACTTTCTAAATTATCGCATGGATCAAACGTATTTTAGAATAGAGGGGAAATAACAGAGGTCTCCAAAATTGTCTCTAGCCACGCTATTGAAGAACATTAGATTACGTAATACTCATTGGTAAGGAATGGCACTCAAAAGTGCAAGCAACTCTCGTATGTGAATGTAAACTTGTCTGTTATCTCGTCTTATCGCTCCAATACGTCTGATTAGGGGCACTTTGGTTTTGTAATAATCGATGAGAAACGGCCATGAAGGATATCTCATCTTTCCGTCCAACTTTGGTTCTGTTTTTGCGATGGACAGGCCTGAGTATTGTGTACTGTCATTTCTGCTTGACCTTGCGGACACTCGGTGGGTCAGATCAAGCCCTGGTCAGTTAGTAAACAATGAAGTTAGTTAGTTAATGAGGAAGTAACTGACTTAGTTATTCAATTAGTCCGGTAGCTAGTTAGTTAGTTGACTAGTTAGTTGGTTAGTTAGTAATTAGTTATTTACATGTTTAGTTGCTTGGTTAGTTGGTTAGTTCGCCAGTTAGTAAGTTAGTTAGTTAGTTAAATAGTTAGTTAGTACATAATTTATTTTGTTAGTTAATGAGGAAGTAAGTTAATTAGTTATACAATTAGTTAGTTAGTTAGTTAGGTGTTTAGTTAATTAGTTAGTATATGAGTTAGTAACATAATTAGTTATTCAAGTAGTTAGATAATTGGTTGGTTGGTTGGTTGGTTGGTTGGTTGGTTGGTTGGTTGGTTGGTTGGTTGGTTGGTTTGAATCTTTGATTTACCCATGGAGTTAATACAACGCATGGAGATGTTTCGCTAAAAAATACTAACATCATTTTTTTCATCCATTCAAGAGGATGATTATCACTTAAAGTGTTACGCGATACACCCTAATGCTAGCCTAGTAACCCCTTGATCCAAACCAAAACCTGTATCAAAGATAGAATTACTTTTAAGGTCAAATTAAGTCATCTCTGACTTGTTGAAATGCGTGGTAGTATAGCTGCAATCCACTACCGTTTTAAGTGACGTTATGCTGTGGTGTTATCTTCTATAATAGAAGAGATAACAAGTCCGGACCCAGGCCCGCAGACATTACGTCTACGTTGTGCATGTAGTTAGAATTGGAGAGGAATTAAGGGTCCAATAATTGTTTGTAATTAGTACAAGCACCTTCATTAGAACCATGAATCCCAAACCAAGGGGACATGGTGATGATAAGGACTGGTAGTACAGTACTCTGACCCCTGAAGAAGTTGAGGAATTCCTTTTATGGGTTTCCGTTAACCCATGACTTGAACAACATCTATAGATTCAATGAATTATTATAAGCTATTTTATAGCTAGGGTTCTGTTGCTGCTGCTGCTGTTGTTGTTCATGGCAGTGATGATGATGAAAAATGATGACGATTATCATGAAGATGGTGATGTTGTTGCTGTTGGTATACTGCTGCTGATGGTGATAATTTGATAAATATGAATATGATGATGACGATGATAATGATGTTGGTAAATATGTTTGTAATGGCAATGACTTCCTCCAATTCAAATTATCTTTGTTTTTTCCGAATAAGTGTTCTATCAGCAGGTAATGATTTAAATTCATAATTACATTAAGGTACAAGGAAATATTTATGAATTGGCAAAATTGTTAATTTCCTGGCTTTATGTTGTTAATTTAGGTCAAGTACCGTCACTATGTTAGTGAGGAAGCAATATAGAATCGTAACGAGAAAGTGAAAGCCCAAGAGTCCTAACGAGAGGAGTCAACAGCATCAGAATGCGCATGCCAGACCGTAAACAAATTTATAAAAATGAAGAACGTTAAACTTACGAAATTGTTAATTTTCTGATTTGTGTTTGTCAACCGCCCTCTAGCAATGAAGAAGGGCGGCATTCAGACAAGAAAGTGGAAACCAAAGAACCCAAACAAGGGAAGTCAGTGGCACGAGCATCAGAAAGCACAAGGCCGAAACAAATTCATTCGGGTCCAACGCTCGAAATTAGCATAGGCCCGATAGCCCGGGGCCACTAAAAATTGCCGTCGGGCAAGTAAAAAAAATATTTGGTGGCCCGACTGGGCCAGCAAAAAAAAAAAAAAAAAAAAAAAAAAAAAAAAAAAAATCTTTTTTTTCTTCTTCAGATACCCAGTAGTCAACTAGTCATGTTTAGTCCTGTCTAGGGCATGACAAGAGCTTGCTTTTAAATTTAGCATTCAGCAACTTATATCCTTTTCTCAAATACAAAATATTGGTTAGTTAAAAAGTTGCAAGTTAATTGAGCAAGTAATACTGCTGCTGCTAATGAATATTCATACATTCTTGAGCAGCCGTACTCATTTTCTAACCGGTTGTTGTAAACAAAAATTTCAGATTAAAAAACGTTATTAGTAATTTCAGTTATTTACGTATTTTGCATATCTAATGAGCATCATAAATATTCATATATGCTGCTCATGAATATTCATATATTACTACTCAATGTACAACTACCCAATAAATGTGCAATTTTTGTACCAACCACAAATTTTTTACGTAAAAAAATGTAGGCCTATATGTTGATGAATGCTAGACCAGTGGTATTTAAGCATTCCAACAGCACTACACAGTGTCTACAAAAATTAATAAAAAGTATTGCCTAGTACCCTGAAACTATCATTATCAATATGGTTTTTGTATTATTTTTACTTTTTTTTTCCTTATTTTTTTCGGGCCAGTAGATTTTGGTTTCGGGCCAGCAAATTTGGAAAAATACTAATTTTACTGGCCCGATCGGGCCACCAGCAAAAAAAAATTTCGAGAACTTTAGAACTTGCACAATTGTTTATTTCTCCGAACTTTTTTTCTTCTTAATTTAGGTCAACCGCCCTCTCGCAATGAAGAAGGACGGCATCCAGACGAGAAAGCGGAAGCCAAAGAACCCGAAGGGCAGTCAGCAGCATCAGAACGCACAGGGCCGCAACGGGGGCGGTGTGTCGCCAAGCAACGGAAACATCAAAGCGCCCTCGCCCATCAACAAGCAGCCGTCACCGCTGCCCACGTCATCACCGTACAGCCACCCGATTAAGGTGAGTGTCAGCGAGTAACATAGCGCCCTCTTTATCTTCCTCCCCTCCATTGTTGTTTCTGAAAGAATGATTAATTACTGTTTTAGTTCATGTATTGTCCTGATTATTATGTTTCTGTAAACATCTACGAGTAGCTTATAATTATGTCGTAATGAACATCATAGCACCCTTGCTCAACAAGCAGCCGCCACCGTTACAATCAACCAATAAATCATTAGCGAGTTACACCCTCGCCCCCTCCCTCCCTATAACGGGGCACGGGGGGCACGTGCCTCCCAATACTAATATTAGAAAGAAAACAAAACATGAGGGTAGAAATACAAAAACTAAAACATAATGAATATAAAGAGCGTGCCCCATCCACATGACATCCACATCAGTTGGACAACCCTACGACACTGCTACCAATAGTCTATCATTTATCTTCGCAAGGACATTACGGATTTAGAATAATTATAATGTATATCATGTCGATTTTATCAGTTAACATCTCAGAGTGGTTTCAACTGCTACATAACAATTAAGTTTTTTTTCTAAATTACTTGATAATTATGAAAATTACTGGAACGTTTATATCGTGTACAGAAGACTTGAGGTTGGAAGGGGGTAGGCTCGTGTAGAGGTGCATTCTCTTTATTGCCCTCTACCCCCCCCCCCCCCCTTACATTCCTTTTGTACCTCATAGGCTATGCATGTAAATTATGAAAAGGCATTTAAAATGCACATTCTGCGTCAATAGTTACTATTGATCTACTGTAGATGTTGACATACTACAGTAATTTATGTACTTTGATTTAATAAAAAAAATGTTTTCAAAAAATGTTTTTTACCAGGTTGAGCCCCAGTTCCGCGTCGGTCTGTCCCCTCCCCCGGCCATCGCCAACCACGTCTCCTACATCTCTGGCCTGGGTCACCACGGCGGCCCCGCACCCCCTCAGGCCATCCACCACCACCACCACGCGGGCGGTTACGCGTCACACCACCTCGGCACGCCGACCCTGTCCCACGCCGAGTCCGCGCTCCACCTCCCGCACCAGCAGACCATACTGCTGCACAACGGCGGCGCACTGGGCGGTGATGCGAGCCACGGTGGTTCCGCAGCCACGATGAACCCGCTCAATCTTAGCGCAAATCCGAGCGTAGGCGCCGGGCATGGACACGCCGGTAGTCCCGGGGAGATCGGAGGCTCGACCTCCCCGCATGCCCACGTACTATTTGGCGGAGTCAATCCTTCGCCACCTTCCGCAGTGGCCGTCGCAGTTGATAAAGCGACTTCTGAATGAAGACACAAACACGATTATGCAATGATAGATAAGATTCCACTTTTCCCTCTCTTAGTAGTTTTTCCTCAAAAATCAGTAAACACTTGTATAAAGGCTCAGTTATCTTTTGATGAACATTTAATTTTCTCTTGGATAATATAGGGGTGATAGAAAATTTGTTTTTGGTATAAACTTGCCTATAATACAGTATTAAAAACGGGGTGGGTGGTTGGCTGCGGAGATCTTCTTCTTCTTCTTCTTCTTCTTCTTCTTCTTCTTCTTCTTCTTCTTCTTCTTCTTCTTCTTCTTCTTCTTCTTCTTCTTCTTCTTCTTCTTCTTCTTCTTCTTCTTCTTCTTCTTCTTCTTCTTCTTCTTCTTCTTCTTCTTCTTCTTCTTCTTCTTCTTCTTCTTCTTTTCTTCTTCTTCTTCTTCTTCTTCTTCTTCTTCTTCTTCTTCTTCTTCTTCTTCTTCTTCTTCTTCTTCTTCTTTCCATTAAACACAACTTTCGAAGCAATATAAAAAAAAGTTATTCTGCCAATACTTGCGAAATGCTGCCAACTCGATGAAAGATAATAAAGACACTAACAAGTAACTTGCCAAATAAATGTTGACAATCACAAACCCTTGTAAATAAATGAAGCTTATCCAAGGTTAACACTTCTGTAATTATACTTTATTATGATTGCTAATTTTTATATTTTTTTTTGCCAGAGAGTAGATTGAACAGATAACATACATTACGTCGCATTACTTTGTGTGTGACCACAATTTTAGTTGTTTTCATAATGTTATTTTTCTTTGTGGGGTTTTGAAGTATTGTGGTAAAACAGTTATACTTCTTAACTTGAGTCCTTATACATAATACATTGGACATTATTTTATCGGGTAAAATTTATGAAATAATTAATTTTCAAAGAAATGTAGTAACATTGAAAATCTAAACATCTAATAATGATGAATGCCTCTTTATTATACTTGTATGGTAATCATTGATAAACGTTAAGAATTTCTTCGCAAAAGCCAATGGTTGTGTTTTTTTTTTTTTTTTTGTATCAATCAATGTTGTATCCGTGTATTGCGTTACTATGGTTACGAACAACACTCGTTTCTGTGTGATAGAATTGTCTCTTATAATGAACGGCAAAATTTAGTTTCGTGTATTACAGTTATGCTTCAAATCTTACCATTATGATTACTTCTATTATAGGTTAGCTTTCAAAACGTATAAACATGATACAAGTTACGCTGTGATGCATAGCTGTATTGAATTGTCTCTTATAATGAACGGAACAATTGAGTTTCGTGTATTACAGTTATGCTTCAAATCTTACCGTTATGATAACTTCTATTATAGGTTAGCTTTCAGAACGTATAAACATGATACAAGTTACGCTGTGATGCATAGCTGTATTGATATATTGATATATTGATTCAGCCAAATTTGTGGTGCATTATCACACCATCAGTATTGCATGGGTTAACACAGCACAGTCATTGCAAATGGAATTTGCCTTTAGACATTTTATTAGGAATTAGACACTATTTTGGAGCATTCCTTTATATTTAGGCATTATTATTAGAACTTAGGTTATTGGGGAATCGCCTATATAGTTTTAGGACTTAGTTTGCAGAGTTGCTTAGACATTTTATTAGGACTTCTAGGAATTTTAGACGTATAGAATAGATTTGGTGGAATGTTTTGATTCTACTTGTATGTGTATGATAGATACCGATATTGAACCGAAATCATATATATGATTGATATGACTTCGACTGCCATGTATATAGAATATAAGAATAATTATCGTATTTTTCAGTTTCAGTCCATATTGTGCTCGTTTGTTGCTCTTGTTTTATTTTTCCTCCATAATGCTTGTTTAATTTGCTTATGCAGGATGTACGAAAATAATGCATTAGATCGCACATTGGTTGTGAATTTTGTGCGAAATTCTGAGACTTTTGGTAGTAGTCGCCTTTTGTCCTGATTAACGTGTCGTGTGCACCGTGTTCTTTGCGTTGATTCTAAGTATGGAAAGCCGGGTTAAAAACCCCGTCTTACTGCATCATCTTTATTCCAGTCTTAAAAGTATTAAAAACAAGTAGCTTCCCATATAAAGGAAAGGTAACAGATTTTGTAAATAGCATTATTTTGTACAAAATAATGAAGACCTTAATTCCAAAAGGGGCTATATCCACTTCCATAAAAAAATGAGTTAACGATATCAGCGCATTAATAAGCTACGTAGCTATCTGAGAAATCTGAATTTTAGTACGAATTACGAGATCGAAATCAAAATATGAAACCTTAAATTTTCATATTCCCATAGGCACGTGTACAAAGTTGGACAAAGAAACCTGATTTTCTCCGAAATTGAAAAAGTGGATATAGCCCCTTTTGGAAATAAGCTCTTTAAATACATGTTGTTTTAATCAACATTTTTGTTTATAGATAGAACTGGTTACGACTTTAATCATTATTATTGTTCAATTTCGTATAACTATGAATATGGAAATTTGCAATAGCCACAAGCGGCATTGTGTACTTAAATGCGTGTATTATAATGACATATATAACTGTGTAAATTTGTAATCGGGTTTGCACGATTTAAGAATAAGATCGTAGCACGGACCTCCTTTTCAAATTGCAAGAACGAGAAATTACCGACTGAAAATAACCGACGATTATGTAACCGTATAAGTTGATGAAACCATTTGATAGAATGTTTTGTGTAACGAGTACAAGAGATATTAGTTGATTCTATTGTTGTTTTGGAGCAGTGATATGGATATTAAATTTTTCTTGTGGAAACCAAAATATTAAAGCTGTAGCAACAATATTTAAAGACATTTTTCGACAACGTTTTTTATTTTATATTATGGAATGTTCTTTAATTTGTTTTTGTTTGGTGCATTCTATTGTTAATGTATAGTTTTATCGTTCCTTAAAGGGATAGTTGAGTTTTGGTAGAGAGGGCGCTAGACTACTTTTTTTTGTTTGTGAGGTAATGAAAAACTGAGTGTAAAATTTGAAAGAGCATAATATTTAAATAATAAAATCATCTTTGTTTGATCAAAATCGGTTCAGAGACGGCTGAAATATCCATAATTATAAAAATTTGTAATAAAGCTGGGGCCCCAGGTTTATTAGAGAATTTTGAACCAGCCGTTACAAATTTAAAAAATGCTTCCTCTTTTCAAAAAGTTACAAAATAGGTATTTAAATAGTTGTTGGTTATTTCTCTATCTAATCACTATTTCAACAAAGCATCACATGCACAATATTTTATTCAAAATGGTTGAAACCGATGAGTGTTTAGAGAGCGCCCTCTTACGTTTTAACGGCTCTTTTTGAATGATAACATGATTTTTACTACGTCATTTGTAATGTTGTGTTCCTTTCTAGTTATAACTATTAGTTTGTAATGTAATGATGCAGGTTTTGGTTACTAAAATTCAGTTTCACCAAAACTGTACTCTCCTTACCAGAACTCAACTATTCCTTTAATCCTCGTATATTATTTGGTATCACGTATGATATACTATTGGAGGTCTTTATCGTTCTTAAAACTTCATCCAGGCAAGCTTATTTTTCAGAACAGGTCAAACCGCAGTTATAACCTTGTACATATACTGTAATAGTCGTAACGCGTTTCAAGCCATATACCAAAGAAAAATGATAAAATTATATGATGCGGTAAATATGTATGTTCAAGTATATGGATAAGCTTGAGGAAATGTTCGTAAAATGTTGATTATATCCTATCGTGTTATTTATTAATCAAACTTTAAATGTAAATGCTCTGTAAAGAAAAAAAAAGAAAACATCTCGCCGAATGTGTCATGATATAATAAACGTTATTATTATAATCAGTGAAATTATAATTGTATACTCGTTTGTGTTGTATTTATTATGTTTCCGTCGCTACACTCAATTCAATTCAATTCAACGTTAATTTTCAAATAAAATTCAGATATAAATGTTCACAACTATAATGTAACTGGTAGCACCTATAAAGCAATAGAGCTTGACGACTAAATGCACCCTCATGATACGAACACATAATGAAGACCTACTACATGTATATATTTAATACGGTTGGTTTGCGGTTGCACCATGTATAAGGAGGGGATTGGTAAGTCCTGAGAAGGACTGGTGGGATACTTTCTAGGATAGTCCTAAAAAGGACTGTGGTAGTCCTAGAAAGGACTGTTGGTAGTCCTGGAAAGGACTGTTTGGTAAGTCCTGAGAAGGACTGTTGGGATTTTTTCTAGGGTAGTCCTAAAAAGGACTGTGGTAGTCCTAGAAAGGACTGTTGGTAGTCCTGGAAAGGACTGTTTGTATTCTTTCTTGAGCGTGTAGTTCTGAAAAGAACTACAGCGCCGGTATGGTTATTATGAGGAGAGGGTTTGGTGGTAGGAGGGGCTCGACGTTTCGAACAGGTTGACTGTCCGTCGTCCGGAGACTACCACAGTCCTTTTTAGGACTATCCTAGAAAGTATCCCACCAGTCCTTCTCAGGACTTACCAATCCCCTCCTTATACATGGTGCAACCGCAAACCAACCGTATTATCTACACCACCATGGAAGCCGATACTTACAAACAACATGTATATATTTGTAATAATCATAATTGGCAATGAAAATAATATCATACAACTGGGATGAAGTAATTCGGACAGTTCATGAAGAGCTTAGTTCCAAAAGGCGCTTAATCCACTTTCTATACAAATTGAGAATAGTGAAATCAGCTACATTAAAATCCTAATTTTAGGACAAATTACGCATTTAAAATCATAATTTGAAACGTTCCATGTTCTCATTTCTATAGGCATGTGTACCAAGTTGGAGAAAGAAACCTGTGTTTCTCCAAAGTTAAACAAGTTGATATAGCGCCTTTTGTAATTAAGCTCTTCATATAGAGTACACACACATTAAATAACTTTGAACTCAGGACCTTAACCTTGGTTCAGGGACAATACTACAGTATAAATTATTATTATTATTATTATTATTATTTATTCGGCATTTCAAAATAAAGTACAATGTATGATACAAAATGAATAGTGAATTTACAAAACGATCAGAAAACATAAAAGCATAAAAGCACCCCTGGTGAATCTCCCCAAGCTGCCTGGCAGGAAAAAAAGAAATCTTGAATTTCTGTGACCCATGGGTCTTTCTGGAATCGAAATCATATTTGTTTAAATTAATTATTTCATAGTGAATGGAAGAAGAGTTTGATACACTAATGAGCAAGAGGTGATAGAGGATAGGATAAGAGAGGAAGAGGGAGTGTGGGTTAGGGGGAGAATATGACGGTAGAGAGCTATAAATGCTCTATCAATATTTCCATAATTCACTCTCGTAATGAAAAACCGCCATGATAAAAAAAGAAAGAAACAAAAAAAGCCACACAATCTATAATCAAGGCAATCAACTTATGTGTTAAAGTGACAGCACAGTTTCGGTCAAACATAATTTTATTCACTAAAACTTGTAAGTTATCATTAACAAAACTAACAGTTATACTTCAATGATGCCTGAATGGTAGTACAAAATATGAACGGTTGAATTACAGGGATGTTTTCATTAAAACAAAGCAGCCGTTATCACCTGAAGGCGCCAACCAGATACCTCAAGTTTCAACCTTTTTAATCAAACAAAATGAATTGTTGTTTGGTTAAAATAATAATTATTCAATAGAGATATCATCAAAAACAATTTTAAAAATACACTAGTTTGGTATATTAAAACAAAAATAGTAAGATTTGTTTTATAAAAGTTGGTCCCCGACATTTTACGGGTATATCAGCTGTTTCTGGACGGATTTTGATCAAACAAAGTTGATTCTGTCTTTAAAATTGTGTGCTCTTTCAAATTGTCATTACCTCGCAAACAAATTATTTCACGATGCGCCTTCTAAACCAAAATTGATCTATCATTTGATTAAAAAGGGCCGTGACATAGAAATGAAAACAAAGCATGCCACACAATATGATACTCAAGGCAATTAACTAATGTGCTAATGTTCACGTATACTAATCACTCTGATCAAAATTATTGTTCTCCGTTCACCTAAAATGGGAGAGAAATGACATAATAAAAGTCTAGATTCTAAAGTCGAGTGTCCAATATCGAGGATGGAAATCGATTAAAGGTATATATCGGTTTGGGTTAAACTGCATTTTAGTGACTAGCACCTGTGTGTTCCCGACGGTGTCACTATACATTGATAGTTCACAATTTCGAGTGAAAGGTGGTCTTTTTCGCATGTGAATGCGATATTTACTTGCACGCGGAAATTGACAAATAGGGTCTTTTTTCATGACGATGTACGCGAAATTCCATAAATAGGGTCTTTTTTGAAGATGATGTACGAGTCAATTTTTTTCATGACGATTTACGCGAAATTTGAAATTTAGGTATGTTTTTGTGATGGCTAAAAGGTTTATTTTCATGCACGACGAGGTTCGCGAGATGTAAAACATTTCGCAAGGGTACTATTTTTGTGTTCGTGTACTTGAAATCGTGAAAATAGAGGGTCTTTGTAAAGTACCTGAAATGCAAAAATAAGGGTCTCTTTGTACTCGTTTTTGCGATAAAAAGGGGTCTAATTTCCTGAAAGTGTACTTGAAACCCTGCAAAATAGGGGGTAAATTTTTAACCTCTAGAACGATCATGTGTCCTACCTCTGAATAAGAGGTGACACCACCGGGTGTGTGTTATCATTGAAAACTAATGGTTTTCATTTTGATACGTTTTTTAAATTTTTTATTCTCATTTTATTTCACCAGGGAACGGTTTCTCAGGCGATGACTGATTTTCAGGCGGTCCCTGAAACAATACATCTAGTGTACAAAAAATATTAAATACAGTATTTACAATTATATAAAAAGAAAACAACATAATATTACAAAATTTAGACCAACAACTAAACTAAAACAAAAACGACTTCAACATCAAAAATGCTTGAATTGTGTAGTAACAGTCATGAGGGCGCTATTTCAGATACCGTGAACAACATTGTAGTTGGTACCCCCTTTCAAAAGTTTGAAATATTAATGTAAAAATGTTTAAAAATAATACAATCGTATGCCATTTCAACTACACTGAGTTTTTCATTACCTTATTGCTTCTTGAAGCGACCTTTCAACCGAAACTGTACTATCCCTTTGATAAATTAGTTGATTTGATAAACATGATAGAAATGTTTCTATTGTGATAATCTTTTCAAAACATATAGTACGTGCCGTAGTTAGGAAACAATGACTTCCCATCCAGACACGTTTAATTACCACGATTAAAATAAATATTTGATCAACAGTCGTGATATCATCGCAACATTCATAAAGACCATGCCCTAGTTAATCATGTAATTATGGGGAAAGCCAATATGTATTTCCTTATTTTGCAAATTATTGTAATTGAAACATATATTTTGCTAGAAGCAAAAAATAAAGTTAAACATTAAAGCTGTCATACATCGCTACCTTAATGAGGAACATGCACAAGTTAATCAAGTAATCACGATGAACACTAATATGTATTTTTTCTTTATTTTGTAAATTATTTAAAAATAATATGCATATTTTGCTGGAATCAAGAAATACAATTTAACATTACGGTCTACACTGTGAAACACAGTCACGACAGGGTAATAATATTATTTAGTTAGCGCTGTTAATTGTAGATCATTTTGTGTGGCGCCTGAAATGAATCAAAGACAGAAGATGTTTAGTAGTTATTTTGGAACAGTAAAGGATATTTAATTGTTAATGTGAAAACGAAAATGTTAAACGTTGAAACAACGAAATATTGGTAACGATTTCTTTTCGACAACACTTTTACGATTCTAATTTTTGTTCATTTTTATTCTCGAAGTTTTGTTCATCGGTTCTTTCATTCTTACATTGTTTTGCATTACGTACTTATTATATACTATGGAATTAGCTTTTTGTTTTAACTTTATCCAAGCAAGCCTAATAATCAGAACGGGGCCCCGTTGCAGAAATAGATGCGATCGATTGGAAAGTTGCAATTAAACGTTAGTCCGATCATGTGACTAAAAGCGCAAATCTGATTGGTTCAAATGCTCACATTTCCTGACGTGTATTGCAACTAACTTTTCAATCGATTTCAACTCATTCTGTAAAGTCATAAGGTGTAGCAACATAGTTAATTATTTTAATTCATAACATGATATATTAACTTCGACTGGATGAATGATAATCTACATCAATTTATTGTAGCAAAGAATATACCAAATTAACTAATAAAGTAATTTGATGGGCCTAAACAATATGAATGTAGATCATGTTCAAGTATATGGAAAAGCTCGATATCAAAATATGTTTGTAAAATGGTGATTGTTTTCTGAACTTGTTATTTATTAATCATACTTCAAGTAACTTGTTCTGTAAAAAAAAAAACTCACCTCGCCGAATGCGTCATGATATAATAAACTCAATTCTAACCAGTGAAATGATAATGTAATAATCGTTTATGTTGCACAGAGTATAACCGTCGCTCTCAATCTAATTCAGCATTCATTTCAAATACAAATTCAGGTAAACATTTGCACAAATAAAAGTGCTAAAAGTTAGCACCTATATGAAACATAAAGCCTGTGAATACGGGTAATCGTACCTTGATTCTATCCAAATATACAATAATGCTACATAAAAACACGCAGAAGTCTAGTATACATAAGGTCGTGAAGAGATCATGAATAGTTGTGAAATGTTCCAACATGCCCCATTATTAACGCACCCAATTATTATTATGATCATCATCATCAAGTGCCGTCCTTTATAAAGGGGATGGCGGCTATGCACCTCCATCTGCCTCTGTCCCAAACAATTGTTCGAACATCACCATAACTAAGTCCAGTCCATTTCTTGACATCATCAAACCAAGTGGTTCGCTGTCTACCTCTTTCCCGTTTACCTTCTACCATTCCTTCAAGTAACGTCTTCTGCAGTCCTCCTCCTCTCATTACATGACCAACATACACAAGTTTCCTCTTCTGAACTGTCTTCATCAGATCTCTTTCTTTGCTTGCTCTATTCAGTACCTCTTTATTACTAATTTTCATCACCTTTCCTTTCATTTTAGAGATAAGTATGATTGAAGTGTTGGGATTTGTAAATATCCACTGGAAAGTTATAACTATGTATACAATGTCAATGAAATAAGTTCCCTAATATCATTCGCATTTTCGCTCACTACTAGACCATAAAACATCCATTTAACATGTTTAACGTGAAATGTTTACACATTTCTAAATGAACATATCAGATCACACAAATACACAGTTTATCAACCATTCATCCCTATAAATGGATATGGTTGTTCGGGTTTAACTGCATTTTAGTGACTATAGCAACTGTGTGTTATCACTGAAAATTAATGGTTTTCATTTTGATATGCTTTTTTAATTTTTATTTTCATTTTATTTTACCAGGGAACCGTTACCTCAGGCGATGACTGGTTTTCAGACGGTCCCTGAAAAAAAAAAAAAAAAAAAAAAAACAATACATCAAAAGTACGAAAGATTAAATACAGTATTTACAATTATACAAAAAAAGAAAACAACATAATATTATAATATATAATTTAAAGGGATCTAGAAACTTTGTTGACAAGTGCAAATAGTGATGCGTGGTTAATACAATGTGTATTGGTGTGATCTGATATGTCCAGAAAGTAATGTGTGAAAAATTCAAGTTAATTTGATGTTATTTGGCCGAGAAATGAGCAAAAATACAAAAATGATATTCACTTACTCATTGCACTTTGAACACAGCTGAAAAGGTCCCGTAGATAATTTCATATCCGAACACTTCTCAATCGTAAATATCTTGTTAACAAAATGGAAATTTGAAAAACCGATACCTGTCACATGTTTTTTTATTGTTAATACGAATAAAACATGCAAGGTCTGAGGGTACTGCTAGATTTCCAATTGGATTCTGAGGATTTTGACAATGTTACTCACTGTAAGGTATTTTAAACAACCTTGAAGCTTAAACACTTTTTCAAAAGATTTAATAAGATTACATGATTTTGTATGTCCACCAAACTCTGAACACGTATATTCAGAAAATCAATCATATTTTACTATAGAGGATTTTAATGAAAGTTTGACCTCAAACTACACTATTGATGAATTGGAGACTTACTTTTCTTGCTTGCATTTTAATTGTAGAAGTTTATGTAATAAATTTGATGAATTATGTTCGTTTTTATCTTCTTTAAACTTGCAATCACATGTTATTGGAATTACTGAGACTTGGCTTAATGATGATAGACTACATGATTTATTCAATATTAATAATTATACTTTCATAGGTAATTCACGTACTGAAAAACGTGGTGGTGGGGTGGGAATGTTCTTAAAATACACTTTAAATTATAAACGTCGATTCTAACGAAGTGTATGTAGAAAGTATTTTTATTGAAACTGAAATGTGCAATAAAAAGTTTGTAATTGGTACAATTTATAGACCACCTTGCCAGTCCATAACAGACTTCTTATTATTTATAGAAAATATTTAAAATGTAGTACTTAATGAAAATAAAGTTTTATATTTAATTGGCGATTTTAATATTAATCTTTTGAATATTGGTAAAGTGCAATATGTTAATGTATCCTACACGTATTTCGTCTACTTCTGTATCATTAATTGATAACATTTTTACTAATGACTCTTGCCAAATGTCCTCTGGAATACTTTTAAATGATCTTAGTGATCATTTTCCTATTTATTGTATTTGTAAAGTTAAATGTAGTATAAATAAGTGCAATGATTTTTATTGAAAAGCGTGATATTAGTGACAATAACATATGTAATTTTATTCAAGCTTTACAGGGAATTAGATGGTCACTTCCTTTGAAAGATCCGAATTTATGCTATAGTGTATTTTTGCAAAAGTTTTAAAATGTATATGAAAAATGTTTTCCAATTAAGAATATTAAGGTAAAAAAGAAAAGAAAAGATAAACCATGGTTTACACATGAAATACATAAATTAGTAAAGAAAAAGTGTCGCTTATATAAATTGTATTTAAAAAATCCTACTATATATAGGAAAAATGTATATAAAAAAATACGCAATCGTGTGACCAGCAAGATTAAATCTACGAAAAGGGAATATTATTTACGCCAATTTGGTTGTGCTCAAGGTAATATGAATAAAACATGGAAAGTTATTAATAATGCATTAGGTAAAGAACAGAAAGCAATTAACATAGAGAAGGTTGTAGTAGATGGTATAGAAGTGAGTGAAAAAAATGAAATTCCAGAATATTTTAATGATTATTTTGTTGATATTGGTTTTAATTTGAATCGCAATTATGATCAGTCTGATGATATTGATGTAACTTCTTTTATTGTTAATAATACAAAATCTATATTTTTTAATCCTGTAACTCCAGGTGAAATAATTGATATCGTAAAACAATAAAAAAATAATTCTAGCATAGGATATGATGGTATCGATATGAAAGTGATAAAAAAGTCTATATATTATTTATGTTATCCATTATGTGAGATATTTAATGCGTGCCTAGAATCTGGAGAATTTATAGACAAACTTAAAGTTGCCAGAGTTATACCAATTTTTAAAGGAGGTTGTCCTAAAATTTTAACGAATTATCGACCAATATCTATTTTACCTGTGTTTTCTAAGATTTTTGAAAAGTGTTTGTATAATCGTCTTTTATTTTTTGTTAATGAATGCCATATTTTAACTTGTAATCAGTATGGTTTTAGAGCGGGTCATTCCACATCTTCAGCACTTCTTGATTTTATTCATAAAGTAACTAAGGTAATTGATAATAAGGAAATAATGATTGGGTTATTTTTAGATTTACGAAAGGCATTCGATACTTTAGATCATAATATTTTATTACAGAAATTATATAAGTATGGAATAAGAGGAAATGTTTTAAAATTGTTTGAAAGTTATCTCACAAATCGCAAGCAATATGTTTTAATAAATGGCCAAAAGTCTCAAATGAAAGGGCTAAGATGTGGAGTGCCCCAAGGTTCTATACTTGGACCCCTTTTATTCCTTTTGTATATAAACGATTTGTGCAATGTATCTACTAAACTGAAATATATTTTATTCGCAGACGATACTAGTATTTTTATGGCACATAATGATATATTTACTTTACAGTTACAATTTAATGAGGAACTACAAAAAGTTACAACTTGGTTATCTAGTAATAAATTATCTTTGAATGTTCTTAAAACTAACTTTATGATTTTTACAAATAAAAAAATAGATACAAATGACATTCATATTGAATTAGCAGCATCAATAATTAAACAAGTTTCATCTCTAAAGTTTTTAGGAGTAATAGTAGATAATAGGTTATTGTGGAAAGATCATATTGATTCTGTTTGTAATAAGATTTCTAAGAATATAGGTATTATGTATAAAGTAAACTACTTACCCAAATTTTCATTGAAAATGATTTATTATACTATTGTCGCACCTTTTTTAAACTATGGTATTCTTGCCTGGGGTAGTGCATCAAATATTTATTTAGATAGACTGTATAAACTACAAAAACGTGCAATAAGAATCATAAATCATTCACCTTTTTATTCTCATACTGAACCTATCTTTAAATTATATAATATCCTTAATTTATATGATAAGTTTAAATATGAAATTGGAATTGTTATGTTTTTATGTTTTAAAGGTTTACTTCCAGATTCACTTCTTTTATGTTTTTCATTGAATTGTAATACTCATACTTATGCCACTAGAAATGCCGCTAATTTTCATTTACCTCCAATACGAACTACTTTGTCTCACAAATCCATTTTCTTTAATGGTCCAATACTTTGGAATTCCTTTCCTGAATATATACAAAATTCGTGTTCATTGAATTCTTTTAAACGTAACTTAAAACAATATCTTACAAAGCCTTCTCCTGTATGATAATATTTTAAACTTGATATGCATGTTCGCTTAGGTTGTTTTAGTGTTGTTGTTTTTGTTTGTTTTTGTTTTTTTTGTTTGTTTTTTTCTGTGTTTTTGTAGCTATACAAAATTAATCTTTTAAATTTGTAGTATTTTAAAAATATAATTCCAGGGTCAGCCATTTATAAGGATTTATTTTCTTTCTGGCCGCTACCCACTCAAATCTGTACCTTTTCGTTTTTGTTTATACTACGTATTACATAAATTATTTTAGTATGTGTTTTGTCGTTATACATGTTTCAATTGTAATTTTGTATTTTTTTAATGAGTGAAATAAACTGGAAATGAAATGAAATGAAAAGTTTGAAATATTAATTTAAAAAGGATAACCATTCAAAAGTGTGATTATAAGAATCACTTTGAAAGCCATTTGTTGGTATATATTCATGAATTTGTATTTTTATAACGGTCGGTAATGATATACTTATGTTTATTGTTTATCAAACAAAGTTTATTTTACAAATAAAATCTAATGCCTTTTAAAATACACTGAGTTTTTCATTACCTTACTGAAAATTGTTTTTTGAAGCGCCCGTTCAACCGAAACTGTACTATCCCTTTAATAGTTGATTTGATAAACATGATAGAAATGTTTCTATTGTGATAATCTTTTCAGGACATAGTACACGTCGTACTTAGGAAATGACTTCCCATCCAGACACAATTAATTACCACGATTAAAATAAATATTTGATCAACAGTCGTGATAACATCGCAACATTCATGAAGACCATGCCCCAGTTACCAAGGTTTATCACGTGATTATGGGGAAAGCCAATATGTATGACCTTATATTACTATGAAAGTTCATCTGTTTTGTGATCGAAAGTTTAAAACAAATTTCATGTATTACCTTATTTTGCAAATTATTGTAATTGAAACATGTATTCTGCTAGAAGCAAAAAATAAAGTTAAACATTAAATCTCTAATACATCGCTACCTTAATGAGGAACATGCACAAGTTAATCAAGTAATCACGATGAACACTCATATGTATTTTTTTGTGTTTTTTTTGTAAATTATTTTAAAATAATATGCATATTTTGCTGGAATCAAGAAATACAATTGAACATTACGGTCCACACTGTGAAACACAGTCACGGCAGGGTTATATATATTATTTAGTTAGCGCTGTTAATTGTAGATCATTTTGTGTGGCGCCTGAAATGAATAAAATACAGAAGATGTTTAGTATTTATTTTGGAACAGTAAAGGATATTTAATTGTTAATGTGAAAACGAAAATGTTAAACGTTGAAACAACGAAATATTGGTACCGATTTCTTTTCGACAACACTTTTACGATTCTCATTTTTGTTCATTTTTATTCTCGAAGTTTTGTTCATTCAATTCAATTCAATTCAATTTTATTCTTGCTTCCAACAAAACATTACAAATGAATTATTACAATTCATACAAAATAGAGATATACATATTGGAAACAAGAGGGGTCCACTAAAAAGCAATGCTTGTACAATTGTGGACCCCTCAAATAATAGTTAGGAATATTATTGTATATTTAAATTAACACATTCTAGACTACAAAAAAGTATAGAGAGGAAAAAAGGGGTGCCAACAGAGACCTACATGGGACAAGAGAGAATTTGACAACAATAGGAGAAGACGGATACAATACAACAATTAGACACTGCCAAACGGAAGTGAGGGATCGGGGGTACAAATATAATCAGTAGTACAAAAGGATGAGCTACATGTGGGGTTCAAGTGAAAATGAGGAAAAAGAGTTGCGCTTAGAAAGGAGCTATGCATGAGAAGGCACAATATATCATATCAGATTACATTTTGAGTCTGCGAGTAAAGAAAGACCTTGTTCAGGATGACGTACGGACGGGGAAAGAGTAAATGGGCGATATAATTCAATGATGTACATAAGATTGTAATAAAAACAATTTAAATTTTTTCTTAAAAATATTAATCGATGGAGCATTTTTTATTTCAGTACTTAAAGAATTCCATAATTTGGGGCCTTCATATATAAATGTATTTTGAGCAAGGAGGGTCCGCAAGAGAGGTAAATGAAATTCTTCAGAATGTCTTGTTGGATAATTATGGACTGAGCTATTTTTAAAAAACATTTTTTGAAAAACAGATGGCAACATATTTTTATTATAATTATACATAAATTGACCAAGTTGAAATAAATATAGATCTTTTACCTTCAGTATCTTATTTTCAAAAAATAAGGGGTCTGTATGGGAGAGAAAGGGGGAATTACAAATAATACGAATAATCTTCTTTTGTAATAACAACACTTTATCCAATAAAGTTTCATGAGTGTTACCCCAAACTAAGATACCATAATTCAAGTATGGGAGTATCAAAGAACTATAAAGCATAATTAATGAATTAAAAGGAAGACATGTCTTCACTTTATTAATTATACCAATATTACGAGAAATTGTTTTACAAATATTATCAATATGAAATTTCCAAGTAAGGTTATTGTCAACCGTTACACCCAAAAATGTAATGAATGAAACACACTCCAAAGGGGTGTTTTCAAAAACTATGTTGGCAGGTAACGAATCTATAGATTTACTAAACAACATATATTTCGTTTTCTGGAGATTCAATGATAATTTGTTCGCTCTGATCCACGACAAAATATGACTCATTTCAATATTAATAATTTCAACTAGTCTATAAGAATCATTATGAGAAAAAAACAAATTCGTATCATCAGCGAAAAGTACGAAAGACAAAATTTCGGATGATCGACAAAAGTCATTAATATATAAAATAAATAACAGTGGGCCTAGTATACTACCTTGTGGAACACCACAATTTATATTATGGGGAGCAGAAGAGTTATCATTTAAAGATACATACTGCTTTCTATCCGAAAGATAGCTCCTGAACCACTCCAAAGCCATCCCACGTACACCATAATGTGAAAGTTTATAAAGTAAAATGTCGTGATTAATTGTGTCAAAGGCCTTGGAGAAGTCCAGGAAAATGCCTATCGTATGAGAAGATTTGTCGATTGCATGAGCTACCTTCTCAATAAAAGACAATAATGCGTGTACAGTATTATGTTTTTCCCTAAAACCAAATTGGAGATTAGAAAAAATATTATTATTCTTCAAAAAGGATACTCTCCAAGAATAAATTATTTTTTCTAAAATTTTCGAAATAGAGGACAATAAAGAAATCGGTCGATAATTATTTACATCTAATTTATCTCCTTTTTTAAACAAAGGAATAACCTTAGCAATTTTCATAGAGTTTGGTACCTGGCCATATAATAAAGACAAATTAAAAATATGAACAAGAGGATCCACAACGGAAGATATAATGCCTTTTAAAATGAAATTATTAATTTCATCATGGCCTGAACTTTTCTTAGAATCAAATTTCGAAACAATATCTAAAATTTCATATCTATGAGTAGGAACAAAAAATATAGAGTTTGAATTGGGCTGGCCCAAAAAATCAACAAAATGCTTATTTGATGGGGGGATATTAGCAGCAAGATTTTCACCAATCGAAGAAAAGTAATTATTTAAAATATTTACTATGTCCCTTGGATCCTCAACAATCTCATCATTAAACTTAATTTTTGTTATGTTAGATTTATTATTAATAACATTCATTGCCTGCTTAATCGTTTTCATATCATGTTTATATAATGCCAACATATTTTCAAAATACCTTTTCTTTTCCAAACGAATAATCTTAATCAAAATATTTTTATAAGATGTATATTTAATTTTCAACCTTTCTGTGCCATCTAATTTATATTTATAAAAAAGATTATTTTTCCTATTTATAGAACGTAATATTGATTTAGTGATCCAAGGGAGTCTTGGTGTTTTCTTTATAATCATTAATTTTAACTCTTTGTTTAGGAATACGAGTATCTAATTGATTATTCAAAATATCACAACAATTATCGTAAGAAAAATTCACTTCATCTACACCATAAACAGGAGACCAATCTACATGTTCAAGACTAGAAGCAAGACTAACTAATTTGTTATTAGTGACTTTACGTCTAAATGAACGTGGGTCATAATTATTAATTGATTTAAATACAATATAATGCGTTACAATAGGATAATGGTCAGTTATGTCTGAAAGAACAATATAAGAGTCAGGGTGGGGGATTACATTTGAAAAGATGTTATCTATTAATGAGGTAGAGGAGTTTGTCACACGAGTGGGCTTAGAAATAAGAGGTAAAAAAGAGGCAGAGAGGAGAGTCTCGAGAAATTCTTGTGACAAATTATTATGTTCATGATTTAATAAATTTATATTAAAGTCCCCCATTAAAAAGACATCCTTATTTATAAACGCTGGACTTCGCAATAAGTCAGAGAATTGCGTCAAGAATTCTCTAGGGTTATTATTAGGGGGTCGATAAATTACTCCAACTATAGGTTTTCCCATTCATTTTAACACTATTGTCATTCAATTTCATTAACTCGTCATTCAATTTCGTCCCGAGAAACCAACAGAGCGTAAATCCCAACTTCAATTTCGTCAATGGTCATTCTATTTCGTCATTGGTCAACCAATTTCAAATATTTCGCATTCAAAATCGTCAATTGTCATTGGAATTCGTCTCGGCCACTGAGCGGTTGGTGAATGTTAAGTTCAATTTCGTCATTGTGCAAACAATTTCGTGAATTTGTCATTCAATTTCGTCAGGTGGTATACCGTAGCCTTTTGTTGGGATAGGAAAACCAGTGTGTGTGTGTGTGTGTGTGTGTGTGTGTGTGTGTGTGTGTGTGTGTGTGTGTGTGTGTGTGTGATGTGTGATGTGTGTTTGTTTGTTTGTTTGTTTGTTTGTTTGTTTGTTTTATTTCCAAATCAAGATGAAACAAAATAAATAAAAAGTCCAGTTTGATTTACTTCAAATCTCTTACAAAATATATAAAACAAAACATAACAACATTACATATATTTCTATACAAAAAATATATAATTGAATGAATATGTTTTAAACGTATGTGTGTGTGCGTGTGGATGTGTGTGTGTGTGTGCGTGTGTGTGTGTGTGTGTGTGTGTGTGTGTGTGTGTGTGTTACCCCCTATATAATTAATGTTACATTTTAACAATTACATCAAGACAATTTATAACAGAAAATTACCTCCATAATACAAAGGACGAATTTGAATGGAGTTTTGACGAAATTGGTTGCCAATTGACGAAATTGCTTTCGCTTTTATGTGTTCAGCAACTGTGACCGACGAATTTGATTTGCAATTGACGAAAATGTGTGCCTAATGACTAAATTGTGTGGTGATTGTGTGAAATTGATTGACGAAAGACGAAATTGAAGCTGGGATTTCCGCCCTGGTGGTTCCTCGGGACGAATTTGAATGACGAATTAATGAAATTGAATGACAAAAGTGTTAAAATGAATGGGAAAACCTATATTATATTTTTACCTCCAGGATTCATAATTTCAATAAAGAGAGTCTCAAGGACATTATTCATTATTGAAATATTATCATGCAAAACATAATTCAAAGATTTAAGCACATATAAAGCAACACCACCACCGACTCTCCCTTGCCTATTTTTAAAGACAAAATCATAATTATCGATTAAGAAGGGTAAATTAGAATCATGGGATAACCAAGTTTCTGTAAGGCCAATTATAGAAAGCTGTTTATTGGAAGGGTTATCTAAAAATGATTGCAATTCATCAAAATGTTTATTTAAACTTCGTATATTTAAATGCAATAAAGAGAATGTATCACTATTAAAATCTTTAATAATATTATGAATTTGTGCATTTGTTATATACTTTGTAAAAGAATGTTGTGCTGGATCATCGTGATCTAAATTCAAATTCAACTCTTCAGAAGATGAGTTTATATTTTCAACTACAGTGTCATCAAAAATTCCTGTACGATTAACAAAAAAATGATTGTTAGCTTGAATGGGGCTTAATACATCAAGAAGGTCATCGTCGCTCACAGACTCAAAAGGTAAGTGGTGATCTAAATTAGCCATAATAATTGTACAAACACAAAATCTGAGTAACAAGAACCAAAAAGCATATCATAATCAATAAACATACGCAGCGCTAGCATATAAACGTAAGGATAATGACTTAAAAAGAAAATAATCGGTGGAGACACAGAGAGCTCAAGAAAGGACAATGAAAACCACCACTTGCAGTAGGTAGGAAGGGAAACACAAAAACACGAATACAAAATGGACATGAACACACATTGAGACACTGTTGGCATGACGAACGAGCGAGAGGAAACAAAATAATGACGGTACAGTATATTCCAATAGCGAGGCACCCATTGGAAAATATATTATTGTTGAAGGAAAATCGTAGCTTAAAAATTAAATATTGAATATTGCGCGAAAATAAAAAATCTAATTTGAATAAGTATAATAGCCAAATAACAGAATACCAATAGTTCAAATTCAATCGAATAAATCGTAACTATAATAAAGTGTATAAAATGCGATAACAACTTTCAAAACCATTACTAATTTCAAATTAAAGAATGACCGACAGTAAGTGTGCCGTCACACTATAGCCACGCTCTGTCTGCGTTCTCGTACTTATAAAAAAAAAAACATTTTTTCCAAAGCGCAGGGGAAACGCCGACAAATCGAGCGATTAATGACACAATGGTAGCTCGTTCCCGCTCTTGCCACGACCTGAACACGCTCTGCGTACGCTTTGGCCACGCTTTCCGAGCTATTCACTGTGCACGCTTGGTGTAGTCTCCCACCTCTCTGGTGTATCTTTAACAATAGCTCATTACAATGAGACGAGGTCATTTGCTCTACGCTCTGTCTGCGTTCTCGTACTTATAAAAAAAACCAACATTTTTTTCAAAGCGCAGGGGAAACACGATCTCCATGCACACGCTCTGTGCGATCCAATACCATGTACGAATGTAGTTGAACACACTCAGTGCGTTTCACGAGGTTGGGTGGAGGGAATGGGGAGGGTTGTTATTGTTGACTATCATTGGTAGTAGTAGTAGTGGTAGTATAGTAGTGGTAGTAGTGGTAGTAGTGGTAGTGGTAGTGGTAGTGGTGGTGGCAGTGGTGGCAGTGGTGGCAGTGGTGGCAGTGGTGGCAGTGGTGGCAGTGGTGGCAGTGGTGGCAGTAGTGGTAGTAGTGGTAGTAGTGGTAGTAGTGGTAGTAGTGGTAGTAGTGGTAGTGGTAGTGGTAGTGGTAGTGGTAGTGGTGGCAGTGGTGGTAGTGGTGGTAGTAGTGGTAGTAGTGGTAGTAGTGATAGTAGTGGTAGTAGTGGTAGTAGTGGTAGTGGTGGTAGTAGTGGTAGATTTTGGACAAAACAATCATATATTTGCGGGAAATATGAGTTCATAATGCATACATAGGGTGTGCGTATGTCCCCATTCATTGGAGCCTCATATAATTTGTATGCCGCCATGCCACGTTTTAGCCAGAAATTGAGTTTCCCCCAAATGTACATTATTTTTGCCCGGACATGCCATTTTAAATTGTGATATCATTTTACCTATAGTTGAAACGTGTCAAACTTCGCAATCTATAGCGTCCACTAGCAGAAGTGCTGGAATAGATCTGCAAGAATGTCTTTTGTTCAACTTGGGAATGAATGAGAAGATTATGACACTTGTGTGAAAAGATATCCTCCCATGCATGGACATACAATAGCCCCTGAACAAAGAGTAGGACGCCGAAGCCCCAAGTTTGTTTTTGAATTGATTTTTTTCTAATTTCATCAGAATTGTTTTCTCTGGTGAAGAAGAGTGAAATTGATTTAGGTTACCGTTCAGACCACTCATTGATAACCTTGGAGATTATGTTTGATAAATTTAAAAAGAAATATAGTTATTGGAAGTTTAATAATTTATTTTTAAAGGAATTAGAATTTATTTCTCTTATAAAAGAAAAGATCAAAGTGGTTACTTTGCAATATTTGAATAACGAGAGCTTGGAGGGCAATCAATTTGATAAGGTTAGTAAGCAAAATTTAAAATTTTGTGTTGACGATCAATTATTTTTTGATACTTTGTTAATGGAGTTGAGAGCAGCCATTATTATGTATGCAATACAAAGAAAAAAGAATAGAGAAAGTAATGAAATTAAGCTTAAAGATGAGATAGTCAATTTAGAGATCCTTGTTGGACAGAATTTAGGGATACAAGAAAATATGGAAAAAATTAAACAGTTGAGAGCAGAATTGGAAAATTTGCGGAAACAGACATTGGAAAAAAATGCAAATATGTCACGGCTGCAACAAATGCAATATGGTGAAAAACCTTCAAAGTATTTTTTGAATTTGGAGAAACAGAGGATTGTCGAAAAGACTATTGTCACATTGATTGATGATAATGGTGTTGTTTTGCAAGAGCAGGAACCAATTTTAAATGAAATAAAGACATATTATGAAAATTTGTATAAGTTCCATGAAAATTCTAATATAGATGTGCTATTTTCTGAATTTGATAAAGATCAGGTTAAGAATCTTACGGAAGAAGAGTCATTAGGTTTAGAAGGAGAAATATTATATAGTGAAGTTGCAATTGCATTGAAAAATATGAAAAATAATAAATCCCCTGGTCAAGATGGTTTTACTGTAGAATTTTTTAAATTCTTCTTTCAAGATTTAGGTATTTTTATGGTTCGCAGCATGAATTTTGCTTATAATAGTGGAAGATTATCTTTCTCACAAAATTTAGGGGTCATTACTCTGTTACCAAAAGGGGATAAAGTAAGACATTTTATAAGGAATTGGAGACCTATTTCTTTGTTGAATGTAATTGTATCAAGCTATATTGCTAATAGATTAAAAAAGGTACTACCTTGTATTATACATCCAAATCAAACAGGGTTCCTTGCTGGACGTTTTATTGGTGAAAATATTAGAATTATTTATGATATAATTGCTTATGCAGATAAGGAAAAATTACACGGTATCATGGGCGTCGATACTTACGTAATACCCATTCATCAGGGGGGGGGGTGGATGAATGGATCATCCCCCCCTGATCAATGGGTATCAATGACAGATCGACGCCCGTGCACGGTATGATTTTATTGATTGATTTCGAAAAGGCATTTGATAGTGTTTCCCATGAGTTTTTGTTTAAGGTACTTTCTTTATTTAATTTTGGTAATTCTTTTAAGAGGTGGATAAACGTGTTATATAGCAATGCATGCTCAAGTGTTATGGTAAATAGGCAATTAACTTCTAGATTTTGTATAGAAAGAGGCTGTCGCCAAGGTGACCCTCTGTCACCTTATTTGTTTTTGTTATGCGCTGAAATTTTAGGTATGTTAATTCGCTCTTCAAATGAAGTGGTAGGAATTAGAGTTAACTTTAAAGAATTTAAAATTCTTCAATATGCAGATGATACAGTTTTATTTTTGGATGGTTCTATTGCTAGTTTTCAGAAAGTTATACATATTTTGAACTCTTTTGGTAATTGTTCTGGACTTAAGATAAATATTCAAAAAACAAAAGCAATTTGGATAGGGGCTTCAAAAGAAAATAATGAAATAAAATTAGAAGGAGTAAATGTAGAGTTTGTTTATAATGGTTATTTTAGATATCTTGGAACAGATTTTTATGTTGATGTTGATAAAATGCCAGATTATAATTATGATAGAATATTCGATAAAGTGAAACGACAAATGATTTCTTGGATTAAACGAAATATTACTGTTTTGGGGAGAATAACAATTGTTAAGTCATTATTATTACCACAATTTAATCATTTGTTTATGTCAATTCCAAACCCATCTGTTGAATTAATGAAAAACATAAAAATACATTTTTTCAAGTTCATATGGAAAAATAAACCGGATAAAATAAGTAGAAAACAAGTTGTTAGTTCATATGAAAAAGGTGGCTTAAAAATGGTTGATATAGACTGCTTTAGTAAATCACTAAAGCTAACATGGGTTAGAAGAATTATTTTGAATATGTGTACAAATGTTGCCCATTTAATGCAGTCATTTTTACAAAACAAATTCATGATTAGTTTGGGTGATAATTATTTTTTGAAATTATCTCATGAAATTGGCAATCCTTTTTGGAAAGAAGTTTTTGAAAGTATGGCATTGTTAGTTAAAAAATGTGAGACTGATTGGTTATCTGAATCGCTATGGATGAATAGCTCGATTCAAATTGGCAATGAGTCTATTTTTTTTAAATCGTGGTATGAAAAGGGTATTAGATTTATTAATGATTTGATGGATAATAATGGAATTTTATTGTCTCATAAAAAATGTGAAGAGAAGTTTAATTTGAAGATTAACTATTTGTCTTATTATTCAGTCTGTCAAGTAATAAAGTGTAGATATAATGAATATTATAAAACATGTCAAACAAAATTGGAAGAACCTTTAATTCCTTCTCATATTAAAACTTTTATTCATGATAAAAAAGGATGTGGATACATTTATAAAGTTCTTTTAGGAGAAACAAATTGTTTGTCTCTAATAAGTTCAAAGTGGGAACGATATTTGAATTATAATTTACAATCTGTATTAATACAAAAGTATAATGTTATGATATTTCGTTTTACTCCAGTTATTAGTTTGAAATACTTTCAGTATAAGATTTTAAATAGAATCTTATTTTTAAATAAACAACTTTTTAGGATGAAAATTGTAAACAATGAAAAATGTTCATTTTGTAAAAAAGAACTTGAAGATATAGTACATTTCTTTTATGAATGTGAGATTAGTAGAAAGATTTGGAATGACACTTCAAATTGGATTTATGAAAGAACTCAAGTTCGAATTTTGTTTAATTTACAAAACATAATTTTTGGCTTTGAAGATAAGAGAAATGATGCTCTTAACTGTATTGTCATTTTAATTAAACAACAGATGTTTATTTGTAAACTGAATAACATAGTTCCACTTTTTGATACATTGAAAAAAAAAGTTTTACAATATTATAAAGATGAAAAATATATGTTATGCATATCTGGAATGGAGAGACATTTTAATGTTAAGTGGCAGTTGCTACAATTGTTGTTTGTATAGAAAGATTAATTTGAATTTGTTTTATGCTCATGTATTTGATTTGTTTTATGCTCATGTATTTGATTTGTTTATTTATGTGAAGATTAATAAATAGCCTGTGGAGGGCTCAAAAATTTGAAGAAAAAAAAAAAAGTTTGTTTTTCAACATGTCCAAAGCGAACGCCGAGCTAGCTACGTCCTGCTCTTTTGTTCATCGAGCTATTCATGGAAGGATATCTATTGACGCATGTGAGATAATCTTCCCATTCATTGCCCACTGCGTTGCCAATTTGCTAATTTAACTTGGTCGCCGCGGGAGCGGCGCCAGAGCGGCCGAGAAAAGTGTAGGATCTAAACAATAGCGAACAATGAACGCCGCTCTCCACACGACCTCAACACGCTCTCCCCACGTCCTCCCCACGCTTCCAATTTTATGAATGGGGATTAGGAGCGGCGCTAGGTCGGCGCGAGAGCGTAGCTAATGTGACGGGGGTATTATATACATGCGAAACAATAATGCAACGAAGTGTGGTGTCACAGCTCATCGTTGCCATGGGCAGCTTAATTCAAGAAAAGAAAAGTCGGGCAAGCCTAAAACGTGTGATTGATCGGTTGCTCAGACAACAATCAGCCTACCTCAAACCAAAAGTCGGTGTTTTAAAAACCATCGCTACTAAAGGCAAAACGAGCTTGACGTCACTTCGACACTCTGCGCTCAAGTAAATGAGCGGGATAACAAAAAGAAGGCATAAGTAAACCAAAATAATTACGCATAATGTGTGATGCTTCACTATAACTTATTATAGAAATTCGAACAGAATATCACAAGAATATTGCATGGAATAAAACAACTATTATATACATTATAACTGCCTAATTATGAATCGATAAAGTCATTGAAACATTAATGATTATTGAAAGTAATATGAAATTGCAACTAATCATAATCATTCAATATTTACAAGTTTACTAACATCAATCGAATCAGCCGTGTATTCAATAGATATGAAGTAATGGCAAAGCTTTCAAAAGTATAAACATCACAAAATGAAGGAGAACTCGTCACAAGAACTGACCTGGTTTCTGTGATACTCCATGAATGGAGACCTTTTGGGTGCTTAAGGAAAATAAATCAAAACAATTTTGATTCAAAATAAATGCAAATATAGAATATCATAATCTAAAAAATATTAAAGGTCTAACTATTAAAGTGAGTGCGAAACCAGGTTGCTCTGTGTGAAAGGTCGTGAACACTGCATAGACAGACGACTAAATACATGTCATTAGAGCATTATGCAAAATAATAGAGCTTCAGCGTGTGGCGTCGCACCCTTCGTCACCATGAAAAGCCGGACCCAGACAATGTCAGGGAAGCAAGAATGTGTTATAGTTTAGATCGCATGCCAAGAAGGCAAACAACCATTGTATCCTAACAAAAGGGCTCAAAATAAAAACAAAGTTATTTAGAATGTTATCAAGGCATACGGAAAAAAATGTGACGCCATCGCTTCGGTACTCGGCATGTAAAAATACATGGGAAACAACATAAAATAGACATCAGTAATTATTAAAGTGAGTGCGAAACCAGGTTGCTCTAAATGAAAGGTCATGAACACTGCATAGAAAGGCGACTAAATACATGTCACTATAGAGCATTATGCAAAATAATAGAGTTCTCTCATTCGGTTCTCTCATTCTTACATTGTTTTGCATTACGTACTTATTATATACTATGGAATTAGCTTTTTGTTTTAACTTTACCCAAGCAAGCTTAACAATCAGATTTTGTGTGGCGCCTGAAATGAATAAAAGACAGAAGATGTTTAGTAGTTATTTTGGAACAGTAAAGGATATTTAATTGTTAATGTGATTTGATAAACATGATAGAAATGTTTCTATTGTGATAATCTTTTCAGAACATATAGTACGTGCCGTAGTTAGGAAACAATGACTTCCCATCCAGACACGTTTCATTACCAAGATTAACATTCATATTTGATGAACAGTCGTGATAACATCGCAACATTCATGAAGACCATGCCCCAGTTACCAAGGTTAATCACGTGAGTATGGGGAAAGCCAATATGTATTCCCCTTTTTTGTAAATTATTGTAATTGAAACATGTATTCTGCTAGAAGCAAAAAATAAAGTTAAACATTAAAGCTCTAATACATCGCTACATTAATGAGGAACATTTAAAGGTCATCAAGCGTCGGGATGCTACACAGCGTGTCGCCATTTTGAACTAGGTTAGTTTGCGCGCACCGCATGACACTGAGCTAACGTGCATTACGCACCGTGCGCAACGCGTGCGCAAGATGGCGCCGCGCATCTGATTTGACGAATCTGAACTACCTTTAATCAAGTAATCACGATGAACACTAATATGTATTTTTTTTTATTTTGTAAATTATTTTAAAATAATATGCATATTTTGCTGGAATCAAGAAATACAATTTAACATTACGGTCTACACTGTGAAACACAGTCACGACAGGGTTATAATATTATTTAGTTAGCGCTGTTAATTGTAGATCATTTTGTGTGGCGCCTGAAATGAATAAAAGACAGAAGATGTTTAGTAGTTATTTTGGAACAGTAAAGGATATTTAATTGTTAATGTGAAAACGAAAATGTTAAACGTTGAAACAACGAAATATTGGTAACGATTTCTTTTCGACAACACTTTTACGATTCTCATTTTTGTTCATTTTTATTCTCGAAGTTTTGTTCATCGGTTCTTTCATTCTTACATTGTTTTGCATTACGTACTTATTATATACTATGGAATTAGCTTTTTGTTTTAACTTTACCCAAGCAAGCTTAACAATCAGAACGGGGCCCCGTTGCAGAAATAGATGCGATCGATTGGAAAGTTGCAATTAAACGTTAGTCCGATCATGTGACTAAAAGCGCAAATCTGATTGGTTCAAATGCGCACATTTCCTGACGTGTATTGCAACTAACTTTTCAATCGATTTCAACTCATTCTGTAAAGTCATAAGGTGTAGCAACATAGTTAATTATTTTAATTCATAACATGATATATTAACTTCGACTGGATGAATGATAATCTACATCAATTTATTGTAGCAAAGAATATACCAAATTAACTAATAAAGTAATTTGATGGGCCTAAACAATATGAATGTAGATCATGTTCAAGTATATGGAAAAGCTCGATATCAAAATATGTTTGTAAAATGGTGATTGTTTTCTGAACTTGTTATTTATTAATCATACTTCAAGTAACTTGTTCTGTAAAAAAAAAAAAACTCACCTCGCCGAATGCGTCATGATATAATAAACTCAATTCTAACCAGTGAAATGATAATGTAATAATCGTTTATGTTGCACAGAGTATAACCGTCGCTCTCAATCTAATTCAGCATTCATTTCAAATACAAATTCAGGTAAACATTTGCACAAATAAAAGTGCTAAAAGTTAGCACCTATATGAAACATAAAGCCTGTGAATACGGGTAGTCGTACCTTGATTCTATCCAAATATACAATAATGCTACATAAAAACACGCAGAAGTCTAGTATACATAAGGTCGTGAAGAGATCATGAATAGTTGTGAAATGTTCCAACATGCCCCATTATTAACGCACCCAATTATTATTATGATCATCATCATCAAGTGCCGTCTGTTGCACCACAAATTGTCGTACCTACACAAATTGTCGTAGGCGACAATTTGTGCAAAATTTCACGCCACAAATTGTCGCCTCCTGCACAAATTGTCGTTTGCGACAATTTGTGTTGCTCTCGCCGTCCCTATACCCGGCGACAATTTGTGAAATCACGTAAAACCTCACACCACAAATTGTCGCCTATTGCACAAATTGTCGTCAGTCGCTGTCTTCAAGCTACAAAGATGATGATGATGATAATAATAATCAGTGTTGGTGGACTCGAGGCCGGCCTCGGCGTCGACACCAGTGGAAGATTTTTACGAAGCAGAGACCGAGATCCGTCAACAAATCTCGAGGCCGAGACCGAGACTATTTGGTTTTGGGGGCCGAGATCATTAAAGAACACTACAAATTGGCCTCGAGACAAGTTAAAAAAAAACAAAAACAAGCCCTGTGTGAGCATGTGTTAATATTCGTTTTTATGTGATTTTCGGTTGTATTTCTGCTTTTCCTTCAGTTTCTAGCTAGGTACCTTCCATGGGAGTTTGTGAGCTGGGGGGGGGGGGGGGGGCAATGATTTGTCCCCTTTTTTATTTCTTGTCTTTTTTGTATTTTCGTTTGTGAATACATGGTTTATTTATTCGTGCTGTCTTTGTAATAATTAAAATGGTTATGTTTTTTTATTCGATGTCAAAAGAAATTTGTATTCAACCATGCCGGGGGGGGGGGGGGGGGGGGGGTGGGGCTCGACCTTTCGCGTGATAATTCCGCAACGCACGCAGGTATCGCCGCGTGACTTCATGGTTGTTTTTTTTTGTATTGAAGTCTTTTGAGACCAAATTTGCGACGACCGGGTATATCCATTCCGAAGTCACGCAGTGACCGTTTGTAAGTGAGCGTCGGCCCCAAAATCACTAAATTTTGTGTTTGGTGTACAAATTCTAGATGGAAATGGTAAATAATTTTTTCCATTGAAAAAAAAAAAACATAAGTCTAAAAAACAAATAATAAGTAATTCCAAAAAACAAAGAAATAGCCTATATACATAAAGAAAATCTGGGCTGTCGCAATTTCTAACGTTCGAAACCGGTTAATTTAGGCAAACAAATATATTAATGTTCAGTGATTATTTAGCGATTTACAGACAAAAAGGGGATTTCAGCATAAATGTGAATAATCAATTGAAATTGTATTATTTTCAAAAACATAACAATGTAATCTTGTAGATTATGTCGCAAGCTATCTGTGTGCCAAATGGCGGCCGCGCGTTCGTCGGCAGAGATCTCAAAGGGGATGGAACCCCCCCCCCCCCCCCCCCACCCCGGCCATTGCATAGCCAAAGTAATCCGGCCTGGTTAGGGTTAATCATTTATTACTTTAAAACTGTGTGTAAAATATGCGTCGTTCATTGGCTAACACATTCACGTGATTGCCATATTAGTTTTGACCGTTTCATGGCAAAAAGCACTGTTAATGTTTGTTAATGGCGCGCGCTACATAAGAGATTGTATTATGACGTCACAATGAGAACCAAATGTAGGCCTATGTTGTTTTTGACTGATTTCAGTTTCAATGCATATGATGCATGAATGATAAAACAGTTGTTAACTTTGCTGTCGGGAAAATCATGGAATGTTCCCCTCGGGATTGAAAATGCTATTTCGTGAAGAAAATAAGTCCCTCTACTAAGTCTCTTCCCAAAATAGCATTTAAAGTGTAACATTCCGTGCTTGTCAATTATGCTGCTGTTCAAAAAAAAAAAACCTACCTAGTACCAGTTCATTTTGTAAGTATTATTATAATTTAAATTGATACCAAATAAATCTCAAGTCTTGGGTATATTTATGTTAAAGGGTTACATTTCCATTGCGCGGCAACGGACATTTCTAGTTTTGGTATGTTTTGCACTGAGTTTCGTTTAAGGCTTGGTCACATATCACCGGATAGGGTAAACGGATGCCCAACTAATATAAAATTTGCGAAATCAAACTATCTAGTGAAAGTCCCCAGCTAGCCACCTGACGTCGGGCCGATGTCGGAAGTTGGTTGCCGGATGTCGGCATATCGCCGTTGGCTCGAGGTTAAAATGTCCGCCAGCCCAACATCGTCACGACGTCATTTTTGTGATATATTGGCATAACGTCATTTTCCGACAATGGCCCAACATCATGTCATGAGATGATGTTGGGCCATTGTCGGAAAATGACGTTATGCCAATATATCACAAAAATGACGTCGTGACGATGTTGGGCTGGCGGACATTTTAACCTCGAGCCAACGGCGATATGCCGACATCCGGCAACCAAATTCCGACATCGGCCCGACGTCAGGTGGCTAGCTGGGTCGTCTCCATTGCTTCATAAACAAAACGTTCCGCCTGATAGAATAACGTACATCACCTGACAAAGAAGGGACAAGAAACGCATGCAAACGGATTGAAGACTATTCTCTCCATCGGGCATACGCTTGCGCTATCCAATGATATGTGACCGGGCCAAGAGAAAAGCACACTGACAATTTATTCATGCAATTAACACAAGTTTTATTTTTAACGCAAACAAGTGGCGTAATACCAGAACAAACCAGTCATAGACTATATTTCTCTTTGCTAGAAGATTACGGAAATGGGAATTTAAATGGCTCGCTATCTTGACCCTTTGAACATTGCCAATTAGCCCGAGTGCGGCGTTATTGGCATTTCACAAGCATTATCGTCACTATGTCGACATTTGTTTATTATTATTACTCATCGTCATAGTTAATCACATCAATATCGTAATATACACGATGATTATTGTCATTGTATAATTTGTATCATACGGAAAACAACTAAACTGAGCGCAATACAAATATCATTGGCAGCTTGCTCAGCATAAATGAAACTAGAAAATAACATTGGGATGGAAAACATGTCAACTTAAAAACAATGTTTAACATAATTGATGATGAAGAAGAAGTGTGGCATTCAGGTAATCTAAATTTGGACCATTGCCCCTGTATGTATTATAAGCCACAAGACTGGAAACAATTCCGCCAACATTTATAAGTACCTAAAGTGGCAGATGATACTCTTCTTTCTCAGGTTTGAAGTCTTATAATATCCGTCTTTTAGTCAGGATGACCTCTGATACTTAAACATAGCTCTAACCAAGTTTAAAGGGTAGCTAGTACCTTATAATAACTGCAAAAGTTTTTAGGTAGATCATTGAATCCTTATTCCTCGACGAAACACACAATATATGATCTAGGCGACTCCATATTTCAAAACAATTCGGCACTCGGCATTGAAATAACAACCAACAAACAAACAAACAATATTTAACGTGGAAGTTGGACGACACTGTCGCCACTACATATGAAGAAAAGTAACGCAAAAATGTGCTGATCATGTATACAATGTGAGTTTTAAAAAAGGAAACCCTAATTCAAGCCAAATTTTTCTCAAAACTTATCAAAGATATTATATAAGTGATGCAAGGGACTGATAGTATAATCATTCACCTTTATATGCTACTTTTCAT
>JBAMJV010014724.1:0-25388 GCA_037951105.1 Echinarachnius parma
TCCGTTGACCGGGGTTATAATACTAATTAAAAACCTATGAACTCTACGGGAATAGCGCTATACAGTGTGTCACAGATAAAACAAAACCTGATTTCATGGTAGAAATTTGAAATAATGAATAATTTCTTTGATGTATATATATATTTACATGTGTTTCTCTTATTTCATTTGATGTACCGTATATGGCACATAAACCACGCATGACTGAATTAGAACAATGGAAATGGGTGTTACCAAAATTCAATTTGCACGCAGAAATTGCAGGTTTGGGTGAGTTTTTAGGGTAGTAAACGTGCTTATTTTGAAAAAGGACAAACACCGCATGAAAATTCATATGTTTATCTTAGTGACACCTCAAGATTTTAAAAACAATTATGTATGGGATGCCAGAGAACGAGTACAATGAAAACATGCTTGATTTCAGCCCAAATGAATAACTTTCCTGATCTGCATATTTCCCCTGATCATGCTGATCCCCAATGTTTGTGTAAATTCACTCATGCATCAAGTCCATTGTCAGCTGCTAAGTCAGGAAAAGCTGAGCGACTTTTTACTCAACTATCTACTCATTTGGGCAGAAATCAGGCATGTTTTCATTGTATCTTTTCTCTGGCATACATCGTTTATTTTTTTGTGCATGAGGTGTCATATAAAAGTTAAAAATATGAATGTTTATGCAGCATTTGTCCTTTTTCAAAATAAGTAAGGTAAGTTTACTACCCTAATTAAAAACTCACCCAAATTTGCAATTCAGTCATGCATGAATTATGTGCCTTACGTTGTACATCAAATGAAAGGGGAGAAACAGAGCTTTTCATTCATGTATATCTAGAATCTTATGATCTTATCAAAGAAATTATTCATTATGACAGAAAATTTCTGCCATGAAGTCCGGTTTGTTTTTTTCTGGGACACTCTGTATACCGTTATTCATGGGGCGAGGAATTGTTTGCGAGTCCGCTATGGTCGATGTGCTCTGTCGACAAATAATGTGTCTACAAAGTGTCTACTTACTTCAATTCAACTTGCAATAATTATATTACCGCTGCCTTCATTCACTCATACACGACTGATTGAACGCCCACACCGAAGACGCAGCTGACCCACAACGTCACCAGCGGCCACTAGCAGTGATTTCACCCAGCCCTGCCGGGCCAGTTGACCAGCAGCGTTTGCTACCCTCTTTTCTATTTACCGAGCTTTCGACAAGTTTGAACCCCTATTTCTAGATCATTAAAAGAGTCATACCACATGAATTGATATTAACAGGTGAGTTGTGTACACTTTTTTCATATTCAGAATATAATGAAAATTGTCAAGTTAGAGCAAGAGCAACAAAAAAAAGCCAATGCAATGTTGCATCATTTCGCATCATTCGCATGGAAACGAGAAGTCAATAGAATAATTGAATACATTTGTCTCACTTCTGCATTCGCTCAGTCTCGGCTGAGTCATCTCAGTCTGTGCTTTAATAAGTTTACTTTGTCTTTGACTGAAAAAACAGAACAAGAATTTAAAAAGGTCATATCAGGAATATATCAGTATGGTGACACTTTATTTAAAATATTGCTATGATTTGTGTTCAGATTTCTATGACTATGCAATGCCAATTTGTTTGAGATTATGAAAAATTGAGTGTCAAATTTGAAAGAGCATATGCCATAATATTTTAATGACAAAATAAACTTTTATTTGATCAAAAATTGGTTCAGAAATGGCTGACATATCCATAAACATTCAAACCAGTAATAAATGTGGTGCCCCACATTCTAGGTTCTAGGTTTTGTTTTGTTTATTCAGTGATGGATTTCTTTAATGATGGTGGTAATTTTAACACATAACTTCCATAATTTACCAATTAATGACCAAGTAGTCATGACCATTGTTTTTCTTTGTTTGTAAATTTTATTTTCGGGCCACAGAAAAAAAGATAATTTCGAGCATTGGAAAAACAAATGAGGCTAAACATTGCCCAGTACCCTGAAACTATGTGGTTATTGTTTTAATTTTACTTTTGTTTTTTCCTTATTTTTTTCGGGCCAGTAGATTTTGGTTTCGGGCCACCAAAATTGGAAAAATACTAATTTTACTGCAAAAATTTTTTTCGAGGGTTGCTTAAAGAGAACATCATCCCAAAATCATTTTCAAAAATTAACCCCTGATTCTTTTTGCTCTCTATTTCAAATTTGATTTGATTATTCTGCAGGCTATCTAAAGAGCGCCGAACTTCAACCATCAGTATCTACGTGTAGTTACAGCGGGAGAGAAAAGAACATTTAAAAGTGATACAAAGGTTCAAAGGGAGACCAGAGATCTTACAGATTGAGTCGCCATGGCATCTGACACAAGAAAGCCTCATCACCTG
This sequence comes from Echinarachnius parma, assembly GCA_037951105.1. Classification (NCBI taxonomy): domain Eukaryota; kingdom Metazoa; phylum Echinodermata; class Echinoidea; order Clypeasteroida; family Echinarachniidae; genus Echinarachnius; species Echinarachnius parma. Next base: position 2,366 of record JBAMJV010014724.1, read on the forward strand.
AATGTGAACAGTAGTGCTCTCAAGCTGTGGAAGATCATCAACGTCATCACGTGCGCTTTCTTTACTCTAGCCGGGTCTGGTTCAGGTATTAAAAAACAATTCCTTTCTAATAATAACTTTCATTTATATAGCCCATATATATACATAATTTTAAATCAAACATATATATAGAGAAACTGACCAGAAAAATATACCATAAGTGAAAAGGAGGTAGAATCTTGGAGGAATCCCATTTTCTTTGCTCTTTTTCATTTATAATATAATTTTAGTCTGAAAAATCAATGAGTTTTAAAGATAAAAGATGATATATTATATTATTTGATGAATGTGACACAGACAAAAATAAAAGGCTAGGCCGCGGGTAAAAATGCTCAAAATTAGCACAGGCAGGCTTGCCTGCAGCCACTACAAAGTTTCTTTGGGCCACCCATTTCATAGATGCAAAATTCCTCTGGTACGAATGGGCACCCGAAGATAACAGATTTTTTTTTTTTTTTTTTCATTTGTTTGCAACCACCAGATTTAGGTTTCAGGCAACCTGAATTTGAGATTTTGTTTTTACTTGCCTGACTCTGCCACACAGCAAAAAAGTTAATTTCTTGCATTGGGGATTAAATTAACTCTCCATTATTTTGACCCAGAATGGTTGGTTGGTTATTTGGTTTTTACAGACACGTTCAATCAATTATGATATATACATGTGGGGATGCCTTTTATCGTCACCATCCAATAGACCTAGCCAGGTTTGAACCCGGGTCAATTAGTACGAAGAGCGAAGAATCCTTTGAACCTGTTCTTTTTCATCTACAATGAATTAAAGATCTATGTTGTGCATATACAGGATCAAATCAACAGACCTGTCTGATTCTTTGGGTATTGTTGAAGGCAAGCGACAAAGGGCTCCTCTTTTGTCGTGGCCTGGCCACCTGGATGTCATCAGCCATTACAAATGCTGCGGGCCATCCCGGGCCACCAGAAATTAACAAATAGGTGGCCCTATTGTGCATATTATATTCTATTGCATTCGTGAAAATACTCATATTTTGTATATATACAAACAAAAATGTGACTTGTTTGGTTATGGGTAGACCTTCTTGTTTTCACTGTGTTTATTTGTATGTTTGTTTTTGTTTGTTTACAGCTCAATGATCCAGATCCGTATGTTTGGATGGTAAGACAAATTACCTGTTTTAATTTTAACATATAAAAACTAACAAGTAATCAAGTCACCAACTAGTGTAGATAAAATTAAGAGTGATAATGTTTTTATTTTTTGTCATTCCTTAAAACTTCCATAGTAAAATGGAATCCCAGTAAAATACTAAATATCGGACCATGGATAAATTCCCATCTAAATAATCCAATGTTATATAAATGTAAATAAAAGAAAATATAGAATATATATGAAAATATAAAGATTATATATGGTGATTCATCTAAGCCTGAACACAAAAACCTGCTTACATGTACTTCACCGTTGATAGTAACTATCATTTAAATTCATAAACATGTGTTATTAATTTTAGTAATCTAGGAGTATCCAATATATTCCAATGCTATAATTTATATAAACTCAAGATTATGTGTAAAAGAATTCATATTTTCTCTTTCATTCTCTGGCAGCCTGTATATCTTCTTCCAGCAGCGTTATGTTGTTCAATCGTCATGAATCCAGATATTGTAGGTACGTTCACCGTAATCATTAATATGTAAAACTTTGCTCTTTTTCAATCATTTTATGTTTATTATTTAAAGAAAAGGAATGCTTTAATCTTTGATGAATGCCAGTGATTAATGTTAAGATGAAATGCCAGTGAAAATCTATAAGTTTGGAACTTGTGAATTTCTACAATATTTCTTGAATTTTTCTCTTAAACTCCTTTTTTTCTGCTAGTTGCATGTTGAAAATTAGTGCAATGTGCTCTATGAGGATCTGCTATAAAACATTTGATCCCACATGTTGGTAGAAACATATTTGTTCTTATCATCATCATCATCAAGTTATAGTTCTATGGAGTTTGGTCATGGATATTAAATGAAGAAGAAAAAAAGGAGGACAAAGTTGTCTATTAAAACTAAGCAACTTGTCCCTAGATTGATTTGATAAAGAGTGTTTGTGTTTTTTTTTCTTTCTAATTCATGATTGCATTTATTTTTTCACACAGAGAAGGGCTGGTGGCATACATTAGCAATCCTACACTTCATGTTGGCTGTTTCATTGGGACCTGCGTGTTATGGGGCACCATAATTCACTACTATTAAAGTTAATTGAAGACTGAAGTAAAAAATATGGATCTTGTCTCTATTGACTTGATGAAGATTTTAGATTTTTTAATCCATGTTTGCATTTCATTTTCAAACAGAGAAGGGCTGGTGGCAGACATTAGCAATCCTACACTTCATGTTGGTTGTTTCATTGGGACCTGCATGTTATGGTGCACCACTGCAGCGGATAAGTTAATTGAAGAAGTAAAATCAGGAACTCGTCTATTGATTTTAAGAAGAAAATTAGTAACTTGTGTAGAGCTATTGATTTGATGAAGTGTTTATTTATGTTTGCATTCATTTTTCACACAGAGAAGGGCTGGTGGCGGACATTAGCAATCATTCACTTCATTGGCTGTTTCATTGGGACCTGCGTGTTAGGGGGCACTGTACTCCACTACTTCCAAGACAGGCTGATGAACCCACTCAGATATGAAGAAGGAAGGTAAGAAAGATGAAAATATTGCAGACCAGCGATATTTACCATGGTAATTAGCATCATTGGCTCTAACTCCTCAATGTCAATGTGCTGGAATAACCTAAAACTCAAAAAAATGTAGCAGGGCACGTATACCTTCCTTACTCATTCAACCATAAAGAATTACCCAAGCATATATCTAGAGATCAGTGGAACTAATGCTGGTCCTGGGACATGATTGTGCTCTCGCCTACTGTAGAACAACCTGGGCCCATATCCATGAAAGCCTGCAAGCTTAGTTACATGCTAAGTCTATTTTGGATGACGTGGCTAGGAATAAAACACATGATATTTTAGTTGCTACTTACTGGGTTACTGGGTTAACTTACTGGGTACCTAAGATTTTACCCAGCTAACCCTAGTTGCATGGGGACTAGGAAATTTTCCCCCTTAATATCCGTACTTCCCCAAATGTAGATACTTTTAAATCTAGGTTAAAAACTCATTTGTTTAAGTTAGCATTTTTGTAATAGTTAATCAATGTTTGTTTATGTATGTTTTATATGTAACTTGAAATTTCATTTGATAATTTGTATGTAATTATATTGTTCAGCGCTTAGAGGCTATTTTGCAATTTGCGCTATATAAATGTCCATTATTATTATTATTATTAGGAAAACTGTTTGTTGCTCAACTCAACTGTATCATTTGAAGTACACTTAGCATGGAGCTAGCAGGGTTTTATGAAATTAAAATTGAAATTAATGTATTAAAGGACAATGAAACTATGGCTTTTGGCTACTATCATCATTTAGAGGGTAAACAGACATTTAATTTGATACATGACTTAGCATTTTTGGCCAACTGGATCCCATGAAATCCTTCTGTGAACGTACCCCAATTTTACTCATTTTTACGGCGGCCAGAGATGATGGGAGCGGCCATGTTTGTGTAACTACCCGACGTGCTTCCCGAATTATGACGTCTGTGCGGACTGTCCGAACAAATTCGCCCACACAGGAACCATGCTAGGCCTGTGTTTAATTGCAGGAAAACAATAAGAATAATTGCGTTTTCGCAAAGCATTTTGCTGCTCAAATAAGTCTGCAAAAGGTGATAGAAAATCTTTTCACTAATTTCCAGACTCATCGAAGCGTCTACAAGTATTCAAACAGTGGTTTGGTGTGGTGAAAACTGTCAAACTTGAACAGAGTAGCTACGTTTACTTCAGAAATGGTGTGCTTTGCATCATTGACCGATCACAGCGTTGTCCGTGCAGATGTAACTATTCAGCGGGCAGACCAATAAATGTGGGCCTCCTGTGTTCGCCATGAATAGTGGTGTACCCGATTGTTTTGGCACATATTTCTTCCAAAGCAGAAATTTGAGTTGGGGTAATGTTATGCGAAATGAACAAGCATATTATGATGTATTAACTAGGATTGATAAACTCTATTCTAGGCCTACATTGCCCTTTAAATGCATACCTTTTTTTTGTGTTCCTTGCAGAGAACTTTGCGGAATACTGATTGTGGATGTCTGGTTAATAATATGCCTGTGCAGATGCTGTGGAGTAGTAAAAAGGTAACCAAATGGGAACGAAACGCTGGAATTTTTGCTTGCTTTTACAGATAAGTGAAGAATTCCTGTCACTTCTAGTCATTTATTTCTTCTTGGTTATGACTAATAATGGTAATAATCAATGTTTTTGAAACCATCAAATGTTTTTACTGACTACTGGAGGCTGCCATGTTTTCCAACAGTACCGCATGAAAGGTCATCTGAGTGCAACTGAGCATGCACTTTAAGCTGGTTTTATGTTTGTTTTCTGCTATGTCAGTAGTTACTTAACCTGCAAGGTCAGATGATGTTTAATATGGTGCAGTTGGGAAACATGGCAGCCTCCTAGTGTTCAGTCAAAATAGGTAATAGTGGTTTTAAAAAACATTGAATATTTCCATTATTAATGATACCCAAGATGAAATATACGACTATATTTTATCAGTAACAGTAAGCAAAAATGCCATCGTTTGGCTTTCCTTTCAAGATATATTTCAAGATATGCTTGTCTGAGTACTGGTCAAGGTTTGTAAATTTTGCAAATAAACATTTTATACAAGCCTTGAATATGAAGAAATATTGCTACCATACCAAATGAAAAGGTAAATAATTGCATGATTCGGTCTAAATGTTAGTCAAAGTCGAAAATAATAGTAAAATTCAAGATAAAATGAACATTACTGGGAAGCAAGGGGAATGCTGCCGTTCAGCCCTTACCTAGCCAGATTAGGTCGGTCGATAACGCTAGCTCGCTGGATGTTTAATGCGTCGACCGGCCGCAACCGTATCATGTCTAATTCAATGGCGAGGCATTACGCTCTGTGTGGATTCCAAGAAAAACAGAATTGGGCTATGTGTACATACATGTATATGTACGTGCAGAAACAATTGGTTATGATGGTCGAGACCGATAAAAAGTGTATTCGAGACACATGAAAAAAAGGGGGGGGGGGGGGGGGGTCAGAGACCGTTGGTTATGACGGTCGAGACCCGTAAAAAGTGGACCCAAGACCCATAAAAAGTGGACCTGAGACCGACAAAAACTAAAGGGCTGGGGGGTGTTTGAACACCCCAAACACTCCCCCTGGGTATGCCTATGGCTGACAAGATATTTCAATTTCCATAGCATTGTACATGTATGTGGCTGACCTGGTTCCAGTAGGCAATTGGTTAACGTTGTCATCTCATTCTTGTAGGAAAGGGGATTCAGATTCACTTGAACAGCCAAACTGCCAAAGCGCTTGAATTTGCATACATACTGTATTACTGTATAATGGTGAGTTGCTTGAGAAATATGTTATAATCGGTTACAATTTATAAAGCATTGACTATTACACTCTCTTTTTTCTTTCTGCTGCTCTGATCAAAAGATCACCCATTATTGCCCCTGTTCTTATTCTTGTAGTCAATAATGAAATACAGTATGGCCTGGAATTCCCCCTTTACCTTTTAATTATCCGGTTCACTACAAAATTTTGCAGTCCCCATCTATAGAGTTAATACAGGATCCACAAGGTTCCCGTAGGCAGTGGGTTAATGATAAAAAGATATTATTGGCTTTGATTTTAGTTAGAAAAAAAGGTGATCTGATGATACATGTAAAATCCTCATAGCAGATCTACCCATGTGTTGGCAGTTTCTCCGGGTAGGGAATTCCTCAGACAATTTTGTCCACTCTAATCTATTGCCCTAAGGCTTAAAAATTATCATGCACACAGCATGCGTTAAGTCCATCAACCGGCTCTGAGATCTCTGTGTTTTAGTCTCTAAACAAGGAAACAATATATAATGATGTTCAGATTGTTTCTTCTTGTTGGAACAACTCGTATATAATATGTGTGGTTTGCGGTTGCACCATGTGAGAGGGGAGGATTGGTGAGTCCTGAAAAGGACTATGGTAGTCCTAGAAATGACTGTTGGTAGTCCTAGAAAGGACTGTTGGTATTCTTTCTCACCAATCCTCCCCTCTCACATGGTGCAACCGCAAACCACACGTATTATATACACCACCATGGAAATCGATACTTACAAGCAACATTTAACTCGTATATAATAAATCAGTTGGGACTACCATGCAAAGAACATCACAGGCTTACATGTTTTGGTACTGTTGTTTGATATTTAAAGGGGGTATCCCCCTGAGAGGCGAACGTTTGCGAACGTTAGCGAATTTTGCAAATTTTGGATTCGCCAACTTTTCTGACGAATGTTAGCGAAAATCAGGGTTTGCCTCTGCCACCCTGATTTTTGCCAACATTTGTCAGAAAAGTTGGCGAATCCAAAATTCGCAAACGTTCGTAAGCATTCGCCGCTCAATGGGTCGATTGCATTGAGGAACCATATGGTCATGTAATCGCTAGCATTGGCGAACGTTAGCGACACCGTCTTAAAACCGTTTGCGAACGTTTGCAACTGTTTGCGAAAAAATAAATTTGCAAAGAAATTTTGAACATGTCCAAAATTTCTTTGCGACAAGAAAAACTGTTTGCGACAATTAAAACCGTTTGCGAATTTTCTTGCGACCGTTGACGAACCTTTTGCAACCTTTATTCTTTAGTATGGTGATGAGTTTTTCAATTATATAATTTGTCTGGAAACCTAGTTTTCTAAACTTGTTGGTGGAATGGACTGCTAAAACCATTACCTTTTCATTTGTAAGAATATTATATTTGGATGTAGGTTCCCTTTAACTTTTGCCATAATAAATTAGTATGTATTTAATACGTGGATATCATTATTTTTGTGGTGAAAATATAGATGTCATCAGAATAGTTTTCAATACACTAATTATACCCCCGTCAAACAAAGTTTGAAAGGGGGTATATAGGAATATGCGTACGGTTAGGCGGTCAGTCCGTCCGTTGCAAAAACATTGTGGAGCGAACTACTTCCACAATTTTTGAGCAATTTAAATGAAACAGGATACACTTGATGTTCTTGAGGTGAGGGTGTGCAAGACATATTTTGGTGTGTGTCTTATAAGGCGTTGACATGATAACCACAATTTTGCACCTAAAATATGCCATTTTTATATTAAAAATATATTGTGAAGCAAACTACTTTGACAGTTTTTTACAGATTTAAATGAAACTCAGTACACATAATTTTCTTGAAGTGCTAATGTGCAGGACAAATATTTTATGTTTGTCGGATGAGCCATTGCGATGGTAACCACACATTTTGCCAAAAAAGCCATTTCTAAAAATAAAAACCCTGTGGAGTAAGTTTCTTCAACAGTTTTTGACTGATTAAAATAAAACTTGGTTCACATAATGGTCTTGAGTTGTCAATGTGCAAGACATAAAATGTGTGTATGTCAGACTAGTCATTGCCATGGTGATTGCAAATTTTGATATATAAATATGTTGTAGATCCATCTACCACACATTTTTTCAGCAATTATAATGAAACTTGCTAAACATTATTTTCTTTATGTGTGGATGTGCAAGGCATATTTATTTTGTGTGGTGTGGTGTTTTGAGTGGGGTACATTTGGCATGCGAATTGGTGATGCGTGGGTAATGATCTCATTAAGTGATATTTCTATTTCGTTTAAGTTTGTGCGATTTTTGCCATTTATCCTTACAAACTGATCCAAGGCTAGTGGCAGTGGGTGAGGTTTCAAACAGGTGATGGGCATTTATAACCACTGTGAATGAAGGTTACAAAAATAAGATATAATTTTTCAGTAAAACTCCATGATCCTTTCCAATTAGTCCAAGGTCTACATATTTCATATTTGTTGGTAGTCTAAAAAAAACACTTTGAAAGGATGAAAATAATCTCAGCTAATACCACAGTTTTGCATGCCACTTATAATGCAGCAGCTAGGCTACTAGGTTACATACTGTAATAAATTCCATGCCCATTCTCTTCCTTGCGCCCCCTCTTCTCTCGCTAACAGAATCTGTTAAACAAATTGGTACTAGAAAGCACTGGAGCACACAGCAGGGGTCGATTTACTGTCACAAATTCTGAGGAGCTCTAGTGAGCAATGAGAGAAATATGTAATGATCTTTTTTGTGTGTTTTTAGTCAAATGTCAAATAGACAAGTTAGATTTCAACCACAGAAATATATGTAAATATAATAAGATAATATGCTTTTCTATTTCTTTGTTCTCACATTTTATTTTTCCAGTGGCACGTCGACAGGTCAGATCAGCCTTGTGACGTGGTTGACGTTGATAGTCAGTCTGATGCCCATCGTCTTTTGGGCCCTGTGCTGCTTCTCGAGGTTCAACCACTGCATCGACATGTGGTGACTAGCGGGGCACAGGGAGGGGGACCGCGTGGACGTCGACCAAGCAGCCGGACTCCAGGTGCCCGATTCTTAGCGAGCCCCCCTCTCTCTGAACCAAGGGATCTCTTATCATTCTACTAACAGACTTTCATTCAGAATGAGTGTGGAATGTCTTCTGGACCCTGTGCTGCTTCTCAAGATGTATTCATTGCATCGACATGTGTGGAATAACGGGGCATATATGGGGAGCGGGACCGGGTGGCTGTGGACCAGGTAGCTGATCTGTAATGAGCCCCTTGTTCTCTCTCTCTCTCAGCCCGGACATGTTCTATTGTTCTAACAGGCTGTCATCCAAAAATAACGATAATAATAATAGTAATATGATAACATAATGCACGTACCAGTCCACTAGTGGGGAAATTTCATAAATATTTTAATTGTTCTTCAGCATGTTAAATTGCAATTTTCTCGCAATTTTTTGCATACAAATTTTTCACTTATTCTCTGTATTTTAAGATTTATCCTCAAGGTTTAATATCAGCTACTTTCTCAAAAGGTCACCAAGGTATGGTTTATCTGCTGTATGTCAGTGGAAACCTTAGGAGAGATACCTTGCATGACTGGATGTTTGTGGTGCTTCATATTAAAAGGAAACTATTGATTGTATTGTCTTCATGTCATCCATTGTTAAAGATATGAAGAAAACAAAATCTACTAAAAATTGTGAATGTGATTTGCCCTGATGAAGATTGAAAGCTAGGCTCTTCACGGCTCTCATTGTCATAGATAGATTTGAAAGGGTAATATACAAAGGATCAATTAAGGATTATTATTTGTATTGTGGAATGCAAAGTGAATGCATGAATGATCCTTACATGTACATGCACATGCCTGTTCATAAAAAGTAAATGCATTGTTAACAAGATACGAATATGAAGTCTTGTACATTTATATGAACAGTCTTAAAGATAGCACAAAACAATAGAACAACTGATGTAGAGTGGAGCTCCATATGTATTACAATTTTTGTGGTTTGTATCCAATATGCATACTTCCTTTAAAACAGTATTTTGAATTGTGTTTTATCAGAAAATTTATAAATATATGCTCTGTGAAAACGAAACCAAAAAGTCCTTCCCAAGCCATAAACATCTTCAATTTTAGTTTCAACATTCTATGAACCGCAAGGCCCTACTACGGACATCAAAAGAGTATTTTGTAATTGTTTTATCAGAACATTTATGAGTATGTGCTGTCAATCCTTCCCAAGCCATAAGTGTGTCTATTACATTTTCCTGCTTCTAAAGAAGGCAGAAGGAGATATTTTAAACATCTTCAAGCTCAGTTGAAACATTTTATGAGCCGCAAGGATACTACATGCATCAAGTTGGTGAAACGTTTATGTACTCAGTGATAAAGGATTCCAATTACAGTCTTTGGTATGACCGGATTTTGTATTGAACCCGGGGCCCGTATTCAATTCCATACTTAAGCCAAAATTTAAGCAGTTTACATTTAATTAATTATGTAGCCAAAATTGGGATTTAATTTATTTTTCACTGAAAATCGTGCTGAATTCATGTCGTAATGTCTTCAAATATTAAAATTTGGTTTTACTGAAGTTAAAGTTAAACAAATATATTGTAATAATACATGCGAGATAAGTAAAGTTCTCAGCCTAGCAAAATGCCGAGTAAATGTCTTACTTAATCTAAGTTTTGAATTGAATACCAGCCCTAGGACACCCCTGTATAACACAGAGGCTGTAAGCACTAAGCCGCCATACCACATAGGTAGTTATGCTGTATAATTATGTACCTCATTGTACTAATGCCATTAACCATATGTATCTATGACTATCAATTGGAATACCTGATTATTTGTATGATATTTTTATTTAATTCAAATCAACCATGATGTTGACTGCATGCAAATTTATTGTTATAATTGCTACATGTATTTAAAACCAATTCAAGTTATACCATTTTGATTGTACATATTCATTGATGCGATGGTTTAGATTCCAGTACTCTCTGAAAGAATCATTGTTATTTATTCAATTATATCATAAAAATATAAATGCATTGAAACATTGTTATTTGAATTTAAACTACATTAGATCTTATAGTGAACGGACATTCTCCTTTATTGGACCATATTTATGGAACGCTCTGCCTAACTGGGTCAAGAACTCTTCCTCAATTGACTCATTCAAAGATAATCTAAAAAATTATCTCTTCAAACAACATTATCAGTCATAGCTCAACCACTCTCTATTTCTTTACTTCGTATACTCTAATTTCCTTTTCTAAAGCGCTTAGAGGCTTTCATCATAATATTATGATTATTATTATCACTAATGTTTCCATTTTCCTATACTGACTTGTATAGCTCTGTGACTGTCGGAATTATTTTGCGTGTACTATTCTATAGTAGTCAAGAATTTGGGCCTTAAAGAGAGTGCTAAATATTTCTTGTTAAACAATTTTAGTTTGTCGAAGGGATGATTAGTTTACAGTATAATATTATCATGCATTATACAATTACCCTAGCCTGAAATATATCCTAGGCATCGTCCGTAAAGGGTTTATAAGTGATGTTTTCAGTATTGAATCTGTTCAGTACTTTTAATATATTTAAAAAACGTTCAGTACATTTATTTTCATCTAGTATTGGGATAATGCTCTGCCATATAAAATATGTGTATTTTATTGGATTGACAACCCTCTATATGAAACTTTGGTTTAAAGGTAGTTTGTTTACTTTGTTGTGTAAATTTAATAGTCTTACATGTATGTGATAGAGTTAATTTTGACTTTAAAGATATTGACCTAAATTAAAAAGAAAATTTAAAAGAAAACTGTCATGGCTTTCAAAAAGAGTTACTTTGACGAGAAAATTAACAATACCTTTAAAATTGATAATTTTGCCCCAAACTAGGGCATTATTAAATGACTGCTGATATTTCACCACCATCAATTGCCTTCTTAGCAACCGCTAGGTAAGGTCACAAATGTCTGGCTTGCCTGACATCACAATTCATTTATCTATAGCATATAACAATAATACACATGATTTTCCCAGATCTATATCTGTCCCCGAATGACTGCCGTGAGTTTATTTAAGTACTTCCCACTGCCAAAATGAATTCTTTCAGTAATCATGCATGCACTGTTCAGCTTTCATTATGGTGTAATCAATCAATTTGTATTGAGGGAAGGCGTCAAAATTATACAAAGCGGGCGGCAGCAGGATCTCGCAGTAGCCCGCGCGCGAACGATGTGCGGGACGCGGTCTCCTGAAATGCGTTCTGGCCGCAAGGGAACGATGCGTCATCGCGCACGAGAACAAAACATGCATTTAAAAGCGCGCACTAGCTGAACGGGACGCCGCGGCCTCCCGCTTGGAACGAATTTCGAGTGCGCGCAATTTAAAACTGCGCGCAAAACTGTTCCAAGAGGGATCCCGCGGTATGACGGTAGTGATAATTTTGATGCCTCCCCTAACCCGTTCCAAGTAACCCAGCCCAAGTTTTTTCGGATCGTGAATGGCAATAAATTACAAGAAATACATGTTATTGATTCAGGATACAGTGTGAATTGAAAGAGCAGGGTATTCTTTCATAGGAAAAGATTTACTTATATTTACACCAACAAAAAAAAAAATCAATTTTTTAAAAATTATATTTCATCGTTACAATACATGTGTTATGTACAAATGTATGTGCTTGTGTATATACACATTCTCCTTGTATATAACAAATGTAACATCATTTATTACCAAAGGTAAGGTAAGTAGATTGTATGATACATGTAGACAGGATTGAAATATAACTTGTGATTCATTCAGTAGTGAGTATATATATATCTGCAAACACACTTCTTTCATTAGAAGTAATTCTGTTTTTAAAAGCTATATTCTACATTGAATAACTAATTGTAGAGGTATACGTTTCAATATGTGGCCAATTCCAACTGATTCCAACTACAGTACAACTATGTAGAAATATGTATTTCTGCAATTCATACCCATAGAAAATGGGCAACAAGATGAACTTTTAAAAATGGCTGATGCAAATACAGGTAGATGTATTTGTAATGACGCCAGAAAAAAGGGTGACTTGTACTTGGTGTTTTTAAATGCAAAAAAAACTTGGTTAGAAATCATTGTATATGAATCAATCTTGGCATACGGTAATTTTATGGTTTTAATGCGTTTTTTATTTATTTCTTTTTTTACCATTTCATATTTATGATTACTACATTGTATGTATTGCAATAATGGCTGAATTGTATATTTTGTAATTCATGTATTAAGAATGCTATAATTAACTTTTTCCACTTGTTTGTAGTTATTTTTTATATGTTTCTCTCTCTTTTCTATTTGTTTTTGTATTTGTGTATAAACATTTCATTCATGGGAATAATGTTGCTTCATGAACTATAATACTGATGATTTTACTCTCAAGATTTCTTCGAACATTGTTTGTATTTGGTGAATAAACCAATTTAAGAGCAAGTATGTTTTATATTTGTCTCTTATGTTCTGCTTTTATCCTTCAAAGAAGACAAATTTCAGTGATCTGTGTGAATGGTGATATGGGGAATATGATATGCCAAAATGTGAATGGTATAGAAGAAAATGTGATATGGGCTATATGATATGCCAAAATGTGAATGGTATAGAAGAAAATGTGATATGCTAAAATCTTAATGGTAAAGAAGCAAATGTGATATGCTAAAATGTGACAACAGTGGAACCTTGTTTTAGCGACGAGCTTGTGATCATACAAATTGTCTTGTTGTAATAGGTATCTTGTTATATCAGGATAAAAGAAACAAAAAGAATATAAAAGGGCTGGCTCAACATACAGTATAGCCTGGAAAGGCCACTGTAGTCAACAACCACCACTATAAACCCCCCAGGCTATGATGGTTCCATCTCAATGTATCTCTGCATGGAATTTATTTTCAGCATTTGCTATTAGGCTGGCGGCCACTTAATTAGACAGGTTTGATATATCGAGGCACCAAGGGGGTAACAAAATGGCACTAAGTTCACATATGTCAAATAATAAAAATAAAAAACTTTCCACACAAATTTCTCTTTACAGCAATTTATTACAAAACCAAACTATTACAACTCCATAGACAAAACAAAACAAAAACAATATTTTCCAACTTAAGCATTCTACACAAAAAAAATCATATTCTGATCATGAAACATGATAAAACATAATTTGAATCATCTCTGAAATGGTTAAAATGTTGGAAGTGTTATAACCATAGTTTTTGTTTGTTATCATAGTTTACCACATTTTGTTTTTCTTTTTTATTACATAATTTGCATTACATTTGAATCGTTCTATTCCAAGAAGGGCTGTAAATCGATGCAATCCAATGAATATCATGATCTCAAGGAAAATTATTAATTTAGATTTCAGGGGCTATTTTTCAAGCTTGCCTGCCTGAAAGTGGTACTCAAATATTCGTTTTGCATTGAACAGAACCGTATTCAAATGTACAGGGTCTCATATGATTTTTTTTTTGTGGGGGGGGGGGGGGGTGCTCTTTTGGGCATTTTGGGGGTTAATTCTTCCTGAGCCAATCTGTATTTTTTTTCATTGCATGATCTGCATTTAATGCTATTACAGTATCACTTTTAGGGAGGGCCGAGGGCCTGGGGCCAGTGACAAAATAATTACAACAGGCTGCATTAATTTGATTGTCAATGCCATGCTTTGTACAGAACGGGAGGTGTCAACAAACTGTCCAGTTTGAAAATTTTTGTTTTTCAATAACCCTCAAAGATAAGCATTCAATGGTACATGTATGCAAAGTGCATAATTGTTCAATACATTTTTCACATGGAATGAGCTAAATAATAGAGCAACTATTCTTTATAAAAAAAAAAGATGGGTAATGAATGCCAATGAATGCACAAATTATAGCTCTCATTGACACAAACAAATTATATCATTAAAACAGAGTTTATCAGCAGTATATTGAATTCATCAGTATGAAAAAATTGTGTTTCTCTGTGTGAGAAATAACAAGTTTTTGATTTAGTAGTGAAAAGAGGTGCCTACATTTGGTTTACTCTATCAATTACTCTTTGTATAATCTTAATAATCAATTATTTGAAAGATAAATTGATTGTTCATTTTAAAAAAAAAACATGTGTATAGGCAATAAAACATTTTTTTGTTTGTTCCTTATAAAAGTCGTATTTATCAGTCAAATAACTTGGGTTCATGATGATATCTTAACTGGTTTTTACATGCAATCATGGTGTATTGGATCGGGTGTGCCATAAAAAGTGCTTGAAAATTACCAAATGTAGGCTACAAGCACGGTACTTGAAACGTGTACACATACGAGAAACATGTTATGATTGGCAAATGTGACATCAGCAATGCAAATGTGACGATAACAAAATAGATTCAGTATTGGTAATTATCACCAGACTTCGTAAATACAATAAATCAGCTGCCATGTAAAATTTTGGGGATGTTACATGGCACTGTTAATCAGCCAATCAGATGATTAAACAGTTGTTAACTTTACTCTTCCCTCAATAGCATTCAAAATCCCTCGGGAGTGGAACATTCCGTGCTATACCCTCCACCGCCATTTAATAACAGTATAATGTACCACAAAGGTACTTTGATTATTAAATATAGTTACAGGTAGGAAAGTAGATGAGACACAGCTACATGTATGAACCTTTGTTAGAATGCAAATTTCCCTTTCATTGTACTGTAAGCCTTAGTTACGAACAAGGACTCGTATTAGAAATGTACAAAATAGTGTTGCAGTCAAGTCCACCATAAAATATCTTTCATCTTTTTATTTATTGTACATTTTGCCACCGGTCCAAGTCTGCTAGAACCACATCGGTCAAAGACTGCACTTGACTACATCAGGGCCCCTTGTATAATTAGCACAAGCCCGCTTAGCCTGGGGCTGCCATAATGTTGCTAATCCAAATGTTACCCGACCGATCGGGCAACCAAACTCAGCAGACTTGTGTGTCGTTCTGTATTTGCGGCTTCCCAGTTCTAGATTTGGGCCGGTAAAATTAATTGTAATTGTCTTTATACTACTTGCCAAACTACAGTATATACCACCATGGGAAAAAAAAATTAATTTTAGCATTAATTACTACTACACAGGTAGATCAATAGAATACATACATGTACATGTACACCACTGTACTTTTATACAGTGCTTATTTATTAAACACTGTGCACAAATAAATTCACCAATTTGCAGCCATTTCTTTGTTGTTGTTGTCGTTGCTATAGTTTTGAGTCACATACACAAAACAAACAAATACAAAATACAAATGAGAGTTTGACCATCTTACAAAAATACTGTGTATTACATTCATGTACATATTAGGGGTAAAAAATGGGTCACATTAAATTTCGGACAAAAAAAACGTCCATGAATATTTTCAACCACGTCCTCTCAGAAAAAAAAACAGAAACAAAATCTCCACATAATATTTGTTACGGCAGTTTCAAAATACTGCAGAAAGAGTTCTTCTCCCTTTGTGTAAAATTGTCGAAAGAGAAAAATATTTATATCAACCGGCTGAAAAAAAAATAATGAAACGGGGCCATTCCACAGGTGAGACATTCATGTAACGTGAGTAACCAACACAAATTTGCATGTTAGAAGATTAAAATTTCTCAAGTTTTGATTTCACAAAAAAAATGTTCAAAATGTATACTTTGTTGTGACAAAAAGTTGTTTGGTTCATACATGTATCTACAATAAGAAAATTACAGCTCTAAGAATGAGTCAAGGTCTCTCCAAATGTAACGTGAGTAAACCGTGGAATGGCCCAACAGATGAAATGAATGAATGACTAGAGTAAGATATAATGTCATGCAGCATTTCACACATCGTCCATCATGTATGATACACCCGATTCTGATTTCTACCCGTTAACACAAAGAAGAAATATCAATTACGACTACACTAACTCTAAATCAGGGCTCAACACTAACTAGGGGCTGCTGGCCCGGGGTGGGGCCAGTTCAATTTAACTTTGGTTCGTCAAAAATGTACAGATTTTGTTTTTACAATGAAAATACTTTGGTGGGCCAATAGGGCAACTACATGTACTTTTTCAAACTGACGATGAAAGAATGAGAAATCTTCTATTCTTCCATGCAGGTCATATCTCATCCACAACAATTGCCGTTTTTCTCAAATTGATATTAAAGGGGTTGAGATTATGAAATTGGAAAAGGTATCAAATTTACAAATAAAATGTATCTTTGAGGCCAGTCTTTTTTATTTGTTATAATTTTTTTTATTTCAGGCCACCAAATGAGAAGACATTATTTCACTGGCCTGCTTGGACTACTAGAAGTCAGTGTGGAGCCCTGTCTAAATTGTCTACAGCTTTAACTTTAAATTGACTGAGTCTTCAAATGCAGAGGGCGTATTGTTAACCCACAGCCTAAAGGAACCTGGTTAGTCCTGCATTATAACTCTACGGAAATTGTGAAATCTAGTAGGGTACAGACTAATGCGTAAAGCGTACTGCAACGTCTTCCAAACCAAGTAAAATCTTATGTGAATGTCACAGTAGTGCAACTCTATAGCACATGTACGGTACACACCAAGTAAAATCTTATGTGAATGTGACAACAGTGCAACTCTATAGCACATGTACGGTACACACCAAGTAAAATCTTATGTAAATGTCACAGTAGTGCAACTCTATAGCACATGTACGGTACACACCAAGTAAAATCTTATGTGAATGTCACAGTAGTGCAACTCTATAGCACATGTACGGTACACAGTAGCCAGTGTCACATAGGGGCCAATTATCTAGATAATTCGTAGCCTGCCTGTCACCTGTCTGTCTCATACATAGGTGAATAATCTAGCTAACTATTATCTAGATAATTGTGTGTGACAACGGCTACTGTGTTGTGGGCCAATTATCTAGATAATTTGTAGCCTGCCTGTCACCTGTCTGTCTCATACATACACATAGGTGAATAATCTAGCTATCTAACTATTATCTAGATAATTGTGTGTGAAAACGGCTTTTATCACCTGACTTAGTAAATACAGTACACCAGCTGCCATGTAACATTTTTGGATGTTACATGGCACTGTTACATGGCAATTCAGATGATAAAACAGTTGTTAACTTTGCTGCCGGGAAAATCATGGAATGTTCCCCTCGGGATTTGAAATGCTATTCCGTGAAGAAAATAAGTCCCTCGACTACGTCCCGACCTTCCCTCAATAGCATTTTAAATCCCTTGGGAGTGGAACATTCCGTGCTTTTCCCTCCACCACCAGTTAACAACTGTATAGTGTGCCATGAACATATTAACCCGATCCCTACTAGATTTTGCATTCCCCATAGAGTTAACACATGAGCCACCAGGTTCCTGTGGGCAATGCAAAGACACCCAGTCACTTTAAGCATTCTATTTCAAGTTCTAGGATATTTATTTACAGTCATGTAAAATAAGTTGTGTAGCGACCGGGACTTATTTACTCTTCCCTCAATAGCATTTTAAATCCCTTGGGAGTGGAACATTCCGTGCTTTTCCCTCCATAGTGTGCCATGAAAATATTAACCCGATCCCTACTAGATTTTGCATTCCCCATAGAGTTAACACATGAGCCACCAGGTTCCTGTGGTCAATGCAAAGACACCCAGTCGCTTTAAGCATTCTATTTCAAGTTCTAGGATATTTATTTACAGTCATGTAAAATAAGTTGTGTAGCGACTAGCAACTGCTTATTATAAATGGTATGTACATCAAGTTCTTCAGTTGCTTTTTATTTCTCTGGCAACCTTATATATCTCCTGCTCAACCTACACCTTTGTTGTATAAATACAGTCAAACCTGTCTTAGTGGCCAACTGTCTGTAGCAGCCAACCTGCCTATAATGGCCACCAAAAGAGATATACAAAAATATAAAGGAACCGGTGTACAGAGGTTACCTGTCTACAGTGAGCACTTTTCTTGTTTCCCTTAGGTGGTCACTATACACAGGTTTGACTGTACAATATTAATGAACCTGTGTATAGAGGTCACTTTTCTTTGTTTTCCTTAGGTGGTCACTATACACAGATTTGACTGTGTTGTCTACCGTAAAACTTATAATAGTTGTCATTTTTTTTTCATTGAGGGATTCAAAAACAGCTTTCATTTCTTTAGCTTTGCCCTTTCAGAATTCACATTCGTGGGACTAGGAAAACAATGAACAAAATTTGCAGGGACCCTTTTTGAAATTTTGGGGGCTAATTGGCCCTGAGCCCAGTGTATTTTTTTCACTGCGAGGGACATCCATAATCCATATATGTTTTGTTTTTTTACCAAGACAAAATCACATTTGACGTCAAAAGTACAAGGAGTACGGCTCATGCATGGGAAATCAGTGTGCATCAAACTACACAAGTAGTGGTGGTGTAAAACTGTGAATGTAGAAATATACTGTACAGTGTTCATACATGTACGTTTAAACAAAGTGATCTCCTCTGTATCAATGTACGTCTTTGTGTAGACATTGGACATAATGCTCATAATTCATTGCTCACCAATCATGAAAAGAAATCTTGCTTAAAAATGTCCACTTTCTATTTAAAAGCAGACTGCCATGATATTAAAGATATATGAAGTTAAGTTAAAGTCCTTCCCGTGCCTATTTGGCACATAATGTATTTCCAATTCCGATATTAAAGAGTGCCATGTGCTATTTATACACACAGACTATCAATAGTTGTTCCTGTACTTGATGTTCCTTTTTGGCATTATGACAAAGTTACACACTAAATAGAAAACAGGTAAACAAAAACAACAACAAACTCATATTTTATCCTGTTTCTCCACATCGCTATTTTGGCCCATTATAATGCATTAATGAATCACACAACATACAGTATGTTGCTTTTCTAAGAGAAAAATAATACTTAGCCCAAAGAGATGAAATATACTGGATACAATATTGGCAACAACAAAAAACTAGAGAGTTTACGAAATGCAGCAAAATAGTGCATTTGTATTAACTGTACATAGAAATGTATTTCTGTTCTAAAACTGCATGTCTATTTTCTCTATACAATACAGTGCTCTGATAACATGTGCTGAGTAAGTATGTCAAACATATAGCAGTAAATGCTAAATTAAATACCGTATTTGCTGGACTGGTATTAACCACACCTTTATCCTGAAAGAAGAACCCACAAAAAGGGGGGGGGGGGTGCGGTTAATACACAGCATGACATAGTTTATGTTCAGGAAAAGCTTGATAGGAGTTTCTGTTATGTTTCCTTCCAATCAGAAACAAGTAGTTTGTATCGTTTGTGTGCTAAAAGTTGACAAAAGTTAGGGAGAAAAGCCTGGAATATTTAGCTTAATTATGTTTACACTGATCCCAGGACAGTATGATCATCTAGAAAATGTTTTTTTTCTTTAAAAAATGACAACCCAAAGTTGGGGGTGCGGTTAATACACGGATGCGGTTTTTTACACCGGCAAATACAGTACACAAATAAAAACTAATTTAGGAATTTGGAAGATTGAAAAATACCAAGGCTAGCCCAACTAGAATGTAAATTACGTAGATTTAAATATACATGTATAGACGTTGTAGATTTAATAACACTAAAGGTAACCGGAGCAAACTCATGGCAATATGAATTGGGTGGCCATACAAATTTGCAGCAGTTAACAAGGCATGAGTTAATTTACAAAACTAGAATCCCTTTTCAATTACATTTTGTTAAAATGACTAGATACAAAAGTTGCACAGTAGCTTTGAGCCAGTGTACAATACAAACAAAGTTGAGGGATTCTGAAACAACGATTCTTCAGGCTAATTACATGCAAATGATCAGTTAGTGTCACAATATTAATTTGCTACCAGAAAATTCACGATTTTCATAATTTACAGGAACCATGTTTAGTTTTGTTTTAAACTTGGTGCTAACCTAACCCCTCCTTAGAAATTCTTATTCACAACGTTGGATTCACTTTAAATGCCAAAATTAACTTGTTCCCCGCAGATTAAATGCAGGGCCCACCGGCTTCCTGTAGGCAAAGGGTTAACACTGTGACACTTGGCCTGAAATCACCATCGAGTCACAATTAGATTGTCACAGCCAAATAATAATAATAATAATAATAATACAAACAAAAAGTGACCACTAACAAACATGTATCCACCCGTCTTTCAATTTCATTGTTTTACATTCAACGATCAGTTTAGATATTTACAAACATTACCCCTCAAAAAATAGGGAGAACAAGCATAATGTAGAAATTACTTAATGTGAACAGGACAAATACATACATGTACAGAGAATTGGCACATATGCCTAAAGTTCCAATCTGAAGCGATGCAGCAAAGGAGGATTTTGTATAGTGCTGTAACTGACCTTGATGATCGGATCGTTTGATCGGATCGGCAAAATTTTATCGATCTTCGAAATCGGATCGATGATCGGGATCGGATGATCGGCTATAAAAAAAAAAAAAAAAAAATCCGATGATCGGTTACAGCACTAATTTTGTATACTCACTACATTAACAGATTAACCTATTCATGACTTATTAAATGTTGGTATAACATGCATTCTCTATTGACCCCAGTCCTAAATGGGTTAAGTGTGTCACTAAGGCCAGAATTCTCATCAGTGGCTCAACTTTAATAATAATAATAATAATAATAATAATATTTATTACAGTTATTAAGTCTCAAAGCGCTCAGAGTATTATTACCTTGGTTTTTAATAGCAGAGCAGCCTTATTCAAGTGCTCGGGCATTTCAAGGAATAAATTCCTGCCGAGTACCCATTTACAACACCTGGGGGGTGTTTCACAGAGATCCTAAGTTTATCTTAGCACTAAGATGGTCTTAAATATTATGGAAATCCATTAGTGTCTTGAAACATTTTTGTAAAAGTTATGTTGAAATGCATAAAATGTTGATTCAAATCATATATATTTTCTAATTATCAAAGAGATTTCATGAATTTTATGTGAAGACTATGAATCTCTTTGATAATTAGAAAAATATATATGATTTGAACAACATTTTATGCATTTCAACATAACTTTTATAAAACTGTTTCAAGACACTAATGGCTTTCCATAATATTTAAGACCATCTTAGTGCTAAGATCAACTTAGGATCTTTGTGAAAAATGTGAATAAAGTGTCTTGCTGAAGGACACGCGTGTGCAGCGGCTGGGAATCAAACCCAGAACTGACCAGTAACTCTTTAAACCGTGTTGCATCCGTGAAATTTGACTAGCCCTTCATCTCTCTTCATTACCAATGCAAATCCCTCTGCACAGACATCTTGACCAAGTGTCTCTTGACATTCCAGTCATAGTATAACGGG
Source organism: Echinarachnius parma (assembly GCA_037951105.1). Taxonomy (NCBI): domain Eukaryota; kingdom Metazoa; phylum Echinodermata; class Echinoidea; order Clypeasteroida; family Echinarachniidae; genus Echinarachnius; species Echinarachnius parma. Next base: position 24,244 of record JBAMJV010014724.1, read on the forward strand.
TAACCAGTACTGTTGCGCCCTGGTTGATCCTGGATATTATATTACTGGTAACCGGTTATACTATGACTGTTATGTCAAGCGACCCTGTGTCCTGATTCCCAAGCAGAACTAGAGAGATTGATTGGATAATGAAAAGAAACAATTAGAACATCTCCAGTGGCAAATGGCAACCATCTATGGGCTAGTGAAATGTCACAGGTGTGAAACGGTTTAACCGGTTACTGGTAATTTTTTTTTTAAAGCCAAGACTAAAGTTGAGCCGCTGATGAGAATCCTGGCCGAAGTCACTATTAAAGCTAATCATCATTCCATTCCGGGTTTTTGAAATTTCCAAGCAGAAGCAACATTAGTGGCAATTTGTATAGCCCTCAATGTGATCATCTCTAGTGCTCTAGAGGCAGAGAAATCATGAGCCATCACCACAGGTTTTTATCTTTGTTTTCTCTCCTTCCCCTGTGGTTGCAACGAGCAGGGTATTTGAATACTTGGATGCATACATTTCATTTTCAAACAAATTAATATTTGCTGAGAAGCCAGCAAGCTGGAAGTTTGAGAGCCTAAACACTAAGTCATATCCACCGATTTGTGTTGGGAATTACTCAAATGAGCCTGAAATTCTAGGTGACCAGGGGGGTGTTGCATAAATAGTTGCGATTAATCGCAAGTGACATATGTGCCTCAATGCGCACATCTGATTGGCTCAAATGCGCATACTTTGTGACTTGCGATTGATTGCAACTCTTTATGCAACAACCCCTGGGGCCTGATTTCAGGCATTTGCATGACAACTTGCATCACTGTATGTATTTCCATAAGTGCTACAAGTTGCACAAATTCCATTTACATTTGGGCTGGGTCAAGGAATGAAATGACGGTTTAAGGTAAGTGACCAAAAAGTGCTGTTACGCAATCAATTACAAGATGGTGCATTCTCTTGCAAGTTTACTCACCACACAATAATGTCGGCAAGTGAATCAAGAACACAGTGAAATATTAAACGCTTTTCGGGTGATATTTTGTGATTTTCGGTGTCAAGTTGCGATAACAGTCAGCAAACAGCGCACGACATCGCAGACTTTTGGAGGTTGGAGCTAACAATCTAACATCACATACTTTACATTGTATACACACCTGGCAATCTCCCC